>CAUYSK010056251.1:0-90354 GCA_963575035.1 Avahi laniger
TAATATGCTGAAATAAAAAAAAAACAAAACAATGCGATATCACTTATCCCCAGTGAGAATGGGCTTTATCAAAAAGTCCCCAAATAACGAATGCTGGTGTGGTTGTGGAGAGATTGGAACACTCATACACTGCTGGTGGGAGTGCAAATTAGTGCAACCCCACGTGGAAAGTAATTTGGAGATACCTCAAAGAGATAAAATTAGAAATATCATTTGATTCAGCAATCCCATTACTAGGCATCTATACAAAGGAAAAAAAGACATTCTGTAATAAAGGCATCTGCACTCGAATGTTTAATTGCAGCACAATTCACAATTGCAAAGATGTGGAAACAACTCAAGTGCCCACCAATATGTGAGTGGATTAATAAAATGTGGTATATGTATATCATGGAGTTCTACTCAACCACAAAAAACAACGGTGATATAGCACCTCTTCTATTATCCTGGATAGAGCATGAGCCCATCCTTCAAAGAGAGATTTCGCAAGGATAGAAAAACGTGCACCACAGATACTCACCATCAAATTAGTACTGACTGATCAACACTAAGGTGTTCGTATAGTAGTAATACTCATTGGCTACTGGTCAGGTGTATGCGTAGGATAAACCCACAACTAATGGAAGCAGAGCACGCCTTATGGGGGAAGGACAAGCTTGTAGCCCTGGCTTGGGCAAGGCAAAGGCATTACATGTAACCAAAATGTTTGTACCTCCATAATATCCGGAATTAAAAAAATAAAATAAAAATAATAAAGTATATCAGCCAAAAGAAAAAAAAAAGAAAAAAGAACGAAAAGAAAGAAGGAAGGAAAAAAACAAAAGTCTACTGGCTTAAATTATCTCTTTCAATGCCTGTAGGGATTTTGAAACAGCTTTCTGAAAGTCTTAGCCTGTTTCACATGGCCTATGGGTAGTTATGGCAAGATTTAAAGTCATTTAGGTGAAACTGCCATTGAGATGTCCTTGAAACTTTTCTAATCCAAAATTGCTCAGGCATCTTGCTTAATATAAAGTGTTAAAGCCACAGCTGTACTTTGACTTAATCTCTTCTTGTGTTTCATCTCATTTGAAATTTCAAAACCATGCTCATTCATTGCTGTTCCCTCTGGGAAAGGACAGGCTTTGAGAGAGAATAAGACCCACTGTTCAACTGCCATGTTACTAATTTGCTCTTTCTGAGTAAATCTCTTCTGTTCCATAAAAGGGTATGTGAGGAAGGACAATATAAACTGACAATTGTAGCCTTAGCTTTAATAGCTCACATATGCCTCCAAAAATGTATTCATACTCAACGATTTAATTTATTCTCCATCGCAACCCCTGCCTTGATGAAGGACATAGCAAGGTCTATGTGTTTTTATTCTCTTAAGAGAAAGAGGCTTATTGGAACAATATTAGGAGATGATTATAACAAAAAAAGGATTTGAAAAAAGGTAAGCAATAGCGTCCCCAAACTGGAACCAATGGTTTACTTTAAAATATAACTAAGATTTGCTAGTAAGTTTGTTCACTATTTAGAATAACATCTTTGAGACAGAAATTTGACAAATTTCCACCAAGCCATTCTTTTTCTGAGAGAAACCCAGAAAAGTGATAATTGGGGAAAACCAGCTGACTTAATCATTAACTACTGGCCTGAATTTTCCATAAGCCTCAGAAACCTTAAAATTATAAAACAAATAGAAGTTGTGCAACTTGTCATCACCAATTTCCATTCTATCCCTGAGTTGCTTTACCAAAACACAATTTGGTTTACATACGCATACTATGATTTCTCATGAGACTCATATTAGTTTGGAATAGAAGCCAAATGTTACTAGTGGGAATCAGAACATAAATAATCTGGTACCCATTTTTTTCTCATGTTATTATAGCAAAGCCTAAATATCTACCAATGAGCCATGATCTGTACCTTCTGCCAACCTCAGATAGTAATTTCTAAGTTCACACAATGTGATAAGGGCCATTATACCATTCGAGAAAGAAAAGTACACACTTTTTCATACACATGATATGCAATAGAAGTCAAATTATCTTTGGTATATCAATGAAATTTGAACAAGTAGCTGGACTTAGAGGAAAGGTCAACAGCTAAAACACCTAGTAGTGATGAGATCAGACCTTAAGTTCAGTTGTGATTAGTGTCAGCAATGACTACAGGTACCTCAGTGGCCTATGATGTAGATGTTTATGGCAGTGATGGTAGCAGTGTAGGATTTAGGGTTCTTGGTGACAAGGACTTTTGTGTTCTTCTATTCTCATTTTCCCCACATTGAAGAGATATGGCCCACAAGCAGCAACAGCAGTGCTGTGTTTCAGTGCACAGGTGCTCAGGGAGGCTCTGGACCTGGAGTCCTGGGCTCTGTGTGCTGTTGAAATAATATAGCACCAGTGGCATGGATGCAGGTAGAGGTGGCCACAGCTCTCCTCCAAAGCTGTGGACTATAACTCTGAAACATTGCCCAGTTGTTCAGGCGCAGGGGGCAGGGACCTAGCTGTGACTCTTATCCTGGGAGTTTGGGTATAGCACTGGCACAGGTCAAGAGAAAAGGGGTGTTTCAGAAGGTTGAACCCCAGGGAACAGGACGTAGCTGAAATTTAGGTCCAGAAGCCAACTGGGAACAGTGTCAATTTGGACACTAAGAGAGCAGGTACTGCATAGTGATGACTCTGGATCTTGGGTGGTGGTACATAGCAGTAACCCAGGCTCTGGAAGGCTGGATGCAGTGGCAGCAGGGACCCAAGAACAGTGGGGCAGAGCGGTGGCTTGGGCTCTGGGGCATGAGAAGCAGCACAACAATGAATCTACCTTCCAGGGAGATCAGGTGCCTCAGTAGTTCAGAGTCCAAAGAGCTGGTCCAGATCAAAGGAAGTGGGGTCTTGGGGTTGTCTGGCCAAGAGGGTAGGCTGGCATAACTCAGCCAAGGGTCTATTTCTCTGGGGTTAGGGTGCCACATTCACCTTGTGCACCTAGGGACACAGGTACTCTGTTAGGCCAGGGCTCCTGGTCCCCTGAAGGGTGATGCACCAGTCTGAACTAACTCTTTTCTAGTACCTTCTTGTGCCAAATGTAATTTTAGGAACTGGAGAAATAGAAATAAAGAAAGAATGGTGATATCTTATAAGCTTCTGAGACAGAGGGCCAGTCTAATGCCATGTGATAAGACTTTAAGAGTAGCGTTCCTATCTATGTTTGTGCATAGGTCTCTAGAATTTAACATAATGTCTATTACACCGTAGGAACAAAAGTAATGTGTGCAGAGTGCTGGGAGGATCCCAGAAATAGGAATTACTCATCCTACTTTGAAGGAGGTAGTATTTGACCCAAGTCTTAAAATATTAAGTAGGAACTGTCTTCAGAAAATTGAGAATGGCATTCTTGGAGGCAGAATAGCATGTGCAAAGACAGGATATTCACAATGAGCTATACTTTACTGAGATGAAACAAACACGGCTGTAAATGGCTGGAAGTAGAGGGCTGAAGGAATAAGAGGATAAAGAGGTGGCTGTGGAACTAGAGAAAGACTTTTGAGCATCTTGGTTTTGAAATTCATTTTTTAGGATATCTGCATGCATAGGTTGGGGAATAATGACTAAACTTCCAATGCACATTTTTGTCATCATCTATATATTTCAAAGAAAAAAGTAGTAGTTAGTACAGCAAATAAATTCAATAAAGTTTTATTTTTACTTTTATCAATCGGAATTCTCCCGGGCTCTGTAAGGATGATTTCTCCAGATTATTCTCCAAGTGCATTTGGCATTTAAATTACAACCTATTTTAGTCTCTGTTGTGTGTGTGTGTGTATGTGATATGTGTGTGTGCATATATATGAGACGCTGAATTTTATATATATGTAAAATTCAGGTTTGGCAAGAGGTTCCCTAATTGCTTTACTCACATATGTTAACTCCATACCTAATTTCCTAAAGGGTTTTAATGATTGAAAAAAAATAAAATCACACTAACATGCATACTTAAACAATTAATTATGGTGTATTTAAATAGTGAAACCGTGTTAGGAGAAAATAGTAAAATTAAGATTTGGCCCACTTCTAGAATTTTAACTAATTTGCTATTTAAATAGACGTATTCCATAAATTACCCCAAAATAACTTAGAACTGCTTTCATAGATTTTTTTCTAGGTTCTATATAATGTGAACATTGAATGAGAAGTTATTACTTGGAAGCCACATGATATGAAACACCATATCTGATCATTTCAGTAGCAGTCATAAGCTGTTACTGTGTTTTCTTCAGTGTCAAGTTCTGTTAATTGGTATAAATTTTATTGTGGGATTTAAAACCAAAATAATTACTGAAGCTAATTTTTCAAAAACCAGAGCACCGAAACCCTAGGAAAATGATATATCAATGCCAGCTTCTCCAAACACATGAGAAAAAGAAGATGAGCATCCTTCATTTTCATAGTATATCCTCAATGAAGAAGAAAATTTCTAAAGGGTCTGAAGACTAAAAGCTCATTTATATTTTTGAACAAATCATGTTTTTTATAGTATTTACCTCTTTCTCTAGTTCAACTATAATATTATAGAAAATAATCATGAGATTAATTTCAGAAGGGATGCAAATCACAAGAAGTACTACTTCATATATTTTTTATTTTACAAATTTAAAGACAGTTTATCAGCAATAATGGAGTTGTTGATTATCAGAGACACAGGAGAAAGTGAAAGGAGAATGTGGAGGTTATCTAAGATTTTCATATAACGCAAAGAGAAGAAAAAAGAGATCATAATATCTAATATTTACTTCAATGAGTCAGGTTCAATATGGAAATTAGGTGAGAGAATAATATGTTAGGTGGACTAATATAAAAACTAAAGCTATGAATATTAGCATCAAAAGTATCTTTAAAGAAAGAAACAAGGAAGCTTTGACTTGCTAAGAAAGTTGCATACAAGGTTTTGTTTTCACAACATTTAATATTATATTTTTCAAAATGTGTGGGGCATGAGAAATCTGCTCTCTCAACTTACATAGAACATTCAGCAAAATAGCTAATGATAAGTAATAAGAAAATAGCTCTACAGTAGTAGTCTTTATTAAAGATTGTAAAAAATAAAATTTAATAGTATTACATCTACAAAAGATGTGTGTTCAAGAGAATCCTGGTGCTAATCAGACCTATAAAGCAAACTCCTAAGTATCTATGTGCTCGTTTCCTTTCTTTC
Organism: Avahi laniger; assembly: GCA_963575035.1. Lineage (NCBI taxonomy): Eukaryota > Metazoa > Chordata > Mammalia > Primates > Indriidae > Avahi > Avahi laniger. The sequence continues at coordinate 5,200 of CAUYSK010056251.1, forward strand.
TTTCTTTTTTTTTTTAATAAAGCTCATCTGCTGAACTTTAGTTCAAACTGGGCAAACACATTGCCTATTTCCCTCTGAGACTTATGCCAGACCGCCTTCTAGAGTTCGATTCCAAAAGATTACAATGTGGAATCACAGACAGTTTCCATGGTAACCTTCCTATGTTCCCATCCGAATATGCCAGGGCTACAACCCCTTAATCACCTGCTAGCTGATTCAGGAGACCAGAAGCTTCCAGGGAGTTCTACTTCCTTGGAACAAAGATACTAAGTAAGGCTATGCAAAAGGAAAGTGCCGGAACAAAAATTTTAAACAGCAACTTTATTTAAGTCCTAGGAAAATGACTTTTCATTTTGTGATAACTATTTGTTTTGGACCATGAGGAACCCACGAAGATGAAAGCTATATCAAGATCTGATCTAGTGTGTGATCAAAATAACCTCTGGTACTTATGGTGTCCAAAGCAGACATATTTCTCTTGCAGCCTGCACGGGATTGCTACCACAGGTCACTGAGGGGCTTGTTCTCAGCTTTGGGAGCATGATAAGTAGAGCAAAGTGACTCTCAGACTCACAAAAATATTAGAGATTATTTCAGACCATTAGGTGATCATTTGCTGCTTAAGCATGTTATAAATAAAGATTCTTAACTTCTGGAAATTCCATTGTATGAAAATATAAGCACCAGTGCATAATATATATGTACATAAAAGCAGGGGAGTTTATTGCATCTTTGTTTATAGTTTGTGGGAGAGGAAGCTAAAACTAAAACACTCTGAATATCTACAAATAGAGAAATAGTTGAAAAAAATATGGCATTAGAAACTATGGAATATTATGTCATTATAAGAAATAATAAATTAGATCTGCCTCTGTTGAATTAGGGCACTGTCCATTATACATTGTTAATAAAGAGGAGACCATAGCAATATATATTTGGACAAGCATGGTGAAAGGTGTGTATGATTGCCATAAGGTAATTAACATGTTTTTCCTCAGAGAAGGGTGAGAATAGGGGAATAAAAAATAAAAGCACATTAGTAAAATATGTATGGTATAATATTAAAACATATTAATTATCTTAAGTTGGAATGTGGAATGGTATGGTATTTAATATTACTGCTAATATGCATAAAAGTTTGCATGTAGACAAAAGTTAAAAGTAGCATGGTTATATAAAAACATTGATTTTAATTAGTGATGAAATTTTGCATATTTACTTAAATTTCTGTAGATATGTTAATATAATCTTTAAAATAAAGAAATCATGCCGTTTCTGGTTTTTAGTGCTAAAGTCTGGGAATTTGTGTATTTTAAAGCTCCACAGTTTGGGTAGTACCAGCCAATACAAGGGAACCAAGTAATAGAATCCTTAAATATAAGGGAACCAAGAGATTTTAATAGCACTTGAAGACATGGCCTATCTTAAAATGACACCAGGTCACTCATGGTATTCATATATATCATCAATATTATAATTATTATAAAACCAACAGTGTTAATTTCACATTTGTCACAAACCCTGACTTCAATTTAGCAGAATTATGTGGAATTTAATGGAGAGAAAAATGGAACATGGTCCACTAAACTCACTGACCACTTTTCTTGAATTGCATTTTGAAGGCAGTCATTGGGAAAACTGTGAAGGGGAAAGCCCCACTCTTGTATTCCTGCTACTAGATCCTTTTTCAGAACCTTTCCCCATTCCCTTCAAATGTTTTAATAGTTTCTCCATTCTCTTTTTTATAAAAACTTACTCCTCCAAAATGGTATGGAACTTTTACACCAAGAAGTAAACGATCGATAGGGTTTAGTTCTTATTTCTCTCTAGACACCAACAATTTCTATTCCAATGGTCTTTCAGTGTCTGCATTCTTGCCTTACTATTGGGCAGTTGTGAGTTAGTTAAGAGAGAAACACTTCAAGCTTCTGAACCTTAATAGTAGCTTACAAAGGAAGCGATTTGACCCTGCTTGTGAACAAAGGTTGTCCTTCTAAGTTCCAAAGCTGATTTATAAGTTGACAACATTTAAAACAGTAAAATTTTACTTACCATTTGGATAAGTGGCAGAAAAAAAGAGGCAGCTGAGAATGTTCAAAGGGACACGGGATTGAGAGACAGAACAAGAAATTCTTCCTCAGGCAATGAATGAGAGGGGGTATTAGTGGTGCATCCCCTCCTCAGCCATCGTTTAATAAATTCTCTGCATTTGAGTTGGAGCTGTAAGACTAGCCAAGAATGATGACATGCTGCCATTTTTAACAAGCGAGCCTTTCATTGCAGATTGGCAAGGGCAGACACTGAGGAACACCAGGATGGGGCAAGGAAATGAAAACTTTGGACTGGGACACATATGAAAATGTTCTAGCTAGCTAAAACTTTTAAACCAATTCATAGATTACAAGAATTAAACATCTGCATCAGAGCACTTCTGAATATCCATTTTCATTATTGTTCTACATAATGTTAAATTTATGTTGTGGTTAACTATGCAGTTCTAAACACATAATGAGGGATGAGCAGAACTAACAAATCTCTTTGTTGCTTTTACAAAATTGCAATTTACAGAACCCCTCAATCACTGTCATCAGTGGTCTGGTTTTGTTTTGTCATTGTTTTATATTTGACCTTGTCCCATTTTAGTAATGCCCCATCGAAATTCTGGTATCCAGAATGGGTAGCCTGGGCAAACATCCCACCTGGCAAAATGTTGTCTTAAACTATTTATTCCTAAGTGAATTTCTCATTAAAGGCACACAAGCTGAAAACATGAAACTTTAATTTTGGAGTATCAGAAAGCAATGAGGAAACAAGAATATATAAGGGTTTCCTAGGAGAACAATTTTTTCCTCTGCCACAGAATAAATTTAATCAATTTGTATGCCACAACTTCGGTGTTGTGTTAGCTAATTAAATAGAGTACTTATTTCCCCTTAGGAGAAACATAAAAAAGTATATAAAAATAAATGAGCAAATCCAACTTTAAGCTCACAGAATATATTTTTAGTCAGGATTCTGGTTGTAAATGACAGAAAGCTAATTCAAACTAAATCAGAATCTCAGAAAAATTTATTGGCTCTTGCAGCCAAAATGCAGGAATTGCTGTCTAGAACTAACCTCAAGGTCAGTCAGAACTAGAGCCTGGAATCCACTAGGACCTTCTCAGCAGCTCTATTTCTGTTTCTTTATGTGGGTTGCCTTTATTTTCTTCAACTTTTTTCCTACCTAGTAGAAATGACCATCAACAACTCCAGATTCACGTATTCTCCCACAGAAAAGGACCGAAACATGCTCTACATGGTCTTAAGTTGAAAGATACCAAGGAAAGGGTCTGATTTACTAAACTTCAGATAGTCGCCTAAACCTGGATCCATCAACTGTGGATCAACTTGTCCATCAACTTGTGGCCATAGCTACAAGGTCTGAAAATGGGGCCACACATACTAACCATACTGTGGACAGGAGCATTTCTCAGAAAAAGGGGGATGGAAAAGCTTTAATGTCCATTATAGGTTATGGTGTTTAAAACATGAATAATGCCCCATACATAGTACAATTTTTTCAAGGTAAGCCACAACAAACTGAGAAACCCAGAATTGAAAAAATCAGGAAATGTTGTCTGAATAGTCAGCAGTTTATTCTGTGTGCAGGTGTGCGTGATGGATAAATAATAGGAAGAGGGAAGGGGAGAGAGAGAGAGAGAGAGAGAGAGAGAGAGAGAGAGAGAGAGACAAAAGAGATAAGCAAAGCAATGCAATAATGGCCTTGGAGAAAGCCCATATTTAGCATAGCCCAGCATTATAAATGCTGAGGAATCATATATGTGAGTTTTACTCACTGATAGACGAGATTGCTAAGCAGAATGATATTCAAGCAGATTCTGCTACTAAATGGAATAAGTTCCTTTATGAAGTGGTAAAATGTAAGAAGCACAGATTTCAGTTCTTCTTTTGCAGAAATAAGCACAGTCAAAAATGAAAACACTTTAATATGAATCCACTCACCAGTAGGTATATAATTAGATTGTTTTTATTTTTTAAGTACATATATTGAATGGCAGAGTGTGATTTAGAGGGCACTGTAAGAGTCTAGTTTTGGAATCACTTTATAGATTGCAGAAAAAATGGATTTTAAATTTTGTTATTTCCATTTAAAAAATACTACTTTCTCTGTCCATATTGCAGTTGCTTCTTGAAAATCCTACCCAAGCACAAAGAATTAAAATATAATTTTCTGTCAAATTTAATTATTATCTAATTTATCTCAGTATGCAAAACACTGTACCAGGCACTGTCTATAGTTTCTGCACTACAGGTTTGCAAACTAACTGAATAAGAGAACAAACATGATAATCTTCATTTCCATTCCTGTTTCCAAACCTGGAAGTAGACTCGAGATCTGTGAGCATATTGACATAAATTTAATTGGTAGGAGTAGATGAGGTACCAAGGGAGACTTTGGAGAGTAGAAGGAGGTGAGAAAAGACAGAAATATGGAAAATTATTCCACCTAAAGAGGCAACGAAGGAGCAGCCAGCCAGAGAGGTGGAAGAGGATCTACAGAGAGATGTGCTGTGAAAACAGTTTCTTGTAGCCAGACGTGGTGAACTATGCAGAATGCTACAGAGAAGACCAATGAGATAAGGAGTAAACTGTGTCCACTGGATTTAGGAACCAAGAAGTTATTGGAATTTTGGAAGGGGAGGAGAACACCGGTGGAAGAGAAAAGGGAGATGGAATTGAAGCTCAATTTCAAAGAATTGAACAAAGCCGAAACTGTGAAAACAAACTATGCTGTTCCCAGAATCTTGGCTATGAATACAAGGGAAGTAAGAGGGTAGATGTTGGAAGAAGAAGTAAGCGTGAAAGGGGTGCGTCTTAAAACGTAAGAAAAGATGTGGAAAAGAGAGAAGAGAACAAGCACACGTGCTAAGGACTCTGAGGAGGTGGGAACGATGGCATAGGTCTGGTGGGGGAGGACCTAGACTTCATACGCAGAAGGGAGATTCTTTTCCAAGAGAAGAAAGAAAAAAAATGTAGGAACGAGGACAGATGCATGAATTTGTATTTTTCAGGAAGTTAAGGAAATTTAGACATAAGCATCTCAAATTTTAGGAAGGAAAGAGCAAGGTCACCTCATAAGCTAGTGGGAGAAGGAAGAACTTAACATATAGACTACCACATTAGAAAAATTTTTCTTCCTTGAGGCCATTATATTACAAAATATAATAAAAACTTCAAAAACAAAATTATCCTTTCTAATTTAATGAAAAATCTGTCATTTTTTACTTTTTTCTGTGTGTGAGTTACACGCAACACAATCCACATTTTTAGAATTAAGTTGTCAATATTAATTGTAACAATAAGAACATGAACAAGTAATATTTTCAGACATCAACTGCAGGGTTTTGCTTCATGGGGCCCCAGGCTCAAAACTAGCATGAGTTAAATACAACTCACATGGCAGTTAATGTGTTAATTATGGAAGTGGAGTTATACATGTTTCATGCCCATTGCAGACAATAAGGGAAGAATTTATTCATCTGTTTGTCTGCCTACTTGTCTTCCTATCTACCTGTTAATTGCCCTGAGTGCCCAGCTAACATTGCTTGGGAATAGAAGATTGAAAATACTAGTGCCCATATACTGTAGATTCTAGGTGCAAAATGCAAGAATGTGTATGATAGTAATGGATGAAGCAAGAGAGAAAAAAACTGGAGGCTTTGTTAAGGTGGAACAGGGAGGTGGGGGTATAAAAGCTATTAAGACAAGAAGTAAAGGTTAGACATTAGAGTTTAAGACATCAGAAATAGTTCAGAATGATGTCAAGGTCAAAAGTGTTGCTACTTATGAGAGTGGCTAAACTTCAATAAAGGTAAAAATTTTTGGAATCCAGGCTGGATTAGGAAACTTTGAGGCTAAGGTTTCAGACTGGTCAACCACATGGATGTTGAGGTCACCCAAGACAATCCACAGAAGAATGTAGAAAAGTCTGCCAGGCAGACATCAAGGTCCTCAGGGATTCATGGGAAGGGTGAGATATTGATAGATGACAATGACAAAGGAAGGAGAGACAGAGAGAGAGAGAGAGAGAGAGAGAAAGAGAGAAAAGATCTATTGCTTAAGCAAATGAGTCTTTCAAGAGGAGGTAATTTTGCACGAGGGAGAAAGAGTATTAGGCTAGAAGTAATAACAAAAAATGATGGGGGCTGGAAGAATATCAATACAAGCTCTGGGCTCTATAGGACAATGAGAAACCCCCTAGAGAGCCCTAGAGTGGGGGATGAGCTGGTTTCAGTCAAGGCAAGGAGGTGGAAAGAGTAAGAGTTTGAGAATAAATTTATTATTATTATCGTAATTAATATTTGTTTCTTTTGCTAGTTTTTATAATGGCGTGAGGATACCTGAAGCAATAAAGTATTATTAATAAAAGGTTTGGAGAAAATCAGTACACGTATACTCTCACTATGTGGCAGTGGGGAATCGAATTTCCCCATGGGCATTTTGCTTAATATCTCCACAAGTTGTCATCTTTCCTTGCTTGGTGATATCATTTTGTTTGGGCTTCTTTTATTAACTGAACATTGTACTAGGATCCTTCCACCATGTGTTATATTGTATATAATTCCTAAATATATATATCTTCCTGGATGTAAAAACCTAGTTTATTCACCTTTGTATCCCTCACAACACTTAGAGTTCTTTGTAGGTAATAGGTACTCAATAATTCAATAATTCTTTACCAATTTTAGTTGAAAACACACATATGAAAATTATTTTAGAATACATATAAAGTCAGTTATTAACAAGTATCAATCAGTATAAAATAAGCCATATGCCACAGTGAATACTAATTATCCCCAATAAACATACTCTCCTTCTTCCTTAGAAACACATTGTTTCCATTTAAATCAGGTATCTGATCACTCAGAATACAGGTTACTTTTTCCAACCATATGACCATGTGATTAATTTCCGGTCAATAGAATGCAAGCAAAAGTTTCTTTTGAAAATTCTAGGAAGTTTCCTAAAAGGGAGGGAGCATGTCCTTTCTACCGCCTAGAATGTGGATGTTATGACTGGAGCACAAGCAGGTGTTATCAACCGTGAGGCAACACAAGTAAACTGTGTGAGAGGCCCCGTGGTAGAAGTAACACTTTATAGAACTATTACACTAACTCCTCTGTGCACTTCTGTACTTTTCTTATGTGATAAAATAAAGCTGTGTATCGTTAAACCACTTTTAATTGATTTGAATTTTCTGTTACTTGCAGCTGAATGCAATCCCAATTGATATCATAGATATCTTTGGGATTACACAGTTGAAGTTTTAGAAAAAAGTCCATTTTCAGGCTAATGTGTACAACTTTTCATCAAGATTGCAATGTGCAAATTTGTTTCTTTTGTGAAGTTGGTAGAGAATTCTTTCCCTCTTCCTAATAGGAAAAAGTTCTATGTGACTTTTTGTTCCTTTAGTTTTCACTCTTGTGTTTGAGGCAAACATTAAAAATTTCTATTAGAGATTACTTGTAGCAAAGCTATAATTACAGAATCAATGGCAAAGTCCCATTACATTTAAAATCTGGGAAGCTAATTAAAGAGAAGAAAGCAATAAAAAGAAGACAGTTTTTTTAAAGAAAAGGAATAACTGTGAGTATTCTGTCTCTGATGATCAAATTTACTCCTCTGATGCTGAATTTGTTAAGTATTTAATTTGCCAATTCACCCTGGCTTCACAAAACCTTTATACATTTCTATTTAACATTTGTACAACTTTTTATTTTCTCAAGCACACTGAACAAGGGAATTTTTTTAACACTCTTGATATGCCTATGAAGTAGTTAATATTGTCCTCCTTTCTTTCAAAAGCTCTGTAGATAATTCTGATAATTGTTTTTGATTACACATCTAATCAATCCCGACTTTAAAGGTTTCAGAAGAGAATAACTAATCTGCCAGTCATTTGATCTAACAGACAGATGGTTTAAGTCACCAGTAATCATTAGAAATCCACCTCCCTCTGCCAGGAACCTTTCTCCATGTGATGTCACAAGGCCAGGTGCTTTGAAAATTATATCAGAGATAACATATAATTTCCTTGCACTTGCATAAATATCAATTATCTGGCAATTTTTTATTTAAAATGTAATTTCTATCCATTTTGGTTGACATTTATTTATCTAATATTTCTCAATCACCCACCAAACTTGATTCAGCTTTTATAACTATATTTTCAAAACATAGCATTACATAGAAAGAATAAAGGGGAAGCTTGAGTCAACCTAAAGTCTTTTCAGACCAGTACTATCCTCCCTAAGTATTCTATTCTTCACCCACCTTCTGTATTTCCTGCTATCAGTTGAATGGTCTATGTTTGAAATTTAAGAATGCCTAACATTGGCCACAGGAATCATGTGCAGAGAATGACCCACCATTCACAGTGTGCTCTGGAATCTCCCTGGTAAACATGGAGCCTCCCATCCCTCAGAGATCTGGGAGTAAGAACAGAAGGCTTTGTAGTATATGATGCTGAAGGAATTTTCTTTCAAATCTTTCTCAGCCTAAAGATGTGACCTCCCAAAGATATTAATGAAAATAGTAGAGGTGGCAATAATATATGTGGTTATAGAATTTTTTATAGTAATGGGTTCTTAGATACCTGATCCAGCTGCATGATTTTGCAAATAAGAAAAATAAGACTCAAAGAAATTCAATGACTTGTCCAAAATCATGACAGCATTGAGACCAGAATCCGGGACTTCTTTACTTCGACCGAGTCTGCTTGTCACTAAACTGTGTCCTCCTATTACTAATACAATATCTAAACACTGAAGTTAATGACTTCTAAAACTCCATTTGGTTTAATGTTTACACACTTTGTGCCTTCAAGAAAAATGTCTGAGAAACACTTCTGAGACACTGTGTCAATAATTTTCCATTCCTTCCAGGTACTTTTCCACATGGAAGAGGACAGAAGTGTGTGGCTCTAGGTAAAATTTCTAACCAAGTTTAATTTAAAAAATATGAGCATACAATTATCTGTTTCCACAATGATAATTCATTCTAAAAATGGGCTGATTTTTATTGAAACAGTCTCCCACTAATGATCATTTAGGTTTCTCCAATCTTTTGCTATTAAATACATTGCTTACCATATGTGAAAGCATATCAAAATGTAAATTCCCAGAGAGGGAACTTACATTAAGTTAATTTGACCTGCTGAGCTTGATTTTTGGCATATTATAAGCAATCAATAATTATGAATTGTGGTTATGATGATGATGATTAAATGCCAATTTATCTACTTCAAATGTGAAATGATCAATTGTTTTCATTTTTTCCTCCTGGATAGATGACTAATATTTTAACCCATTTTTCATTTGAATTACCATTTTCACTTGCTTTCAACTGTTCAACTGGTGCAACTAATTTTACATAAAAATAGAACTGTGAATTTTCAGAGCCCACAAAATATGGAAAAATAACTATCAATGACTATACAAGGACACACATTAGTTTCAGAGTTCATTTCAGATAGAGGCTCATTCAGTTCCCAGCTCAAATTAACTTCTTATGTGACATAGCAGTTAGAAACCAATTTAAGAGCTTCCTGGAATATCATTTAGAGCAAATATGTAGACATCCTCTTATTTAAAACCTGGAATTCTGACAAACTCCAGCAGATTGGGTCTCATAGGTATTGAAACTGTGGGAACATACACAGTAGCAGTAGATCCACTTTTCATTTTCTGGATTCTTAATGACTTTACCATGAATACAATGAAGTTATGGGCATAATTGAAAGTATTGGTTAAAATAAAGCTTTGCATTGCAGGGGATTTCAGTTAAATGTTTTATCCCCGCTTTAATTAAAAATATAATTTGATCTTTATTGTAACTATATCTGCCAAGTATTGCACAAAATTAGGAATATGATAAAAGAGGACAAGTAAGAGTATAGTGGCATACGTTAGGAATTTTAAATTATTTAACTTTGAGATATAATTTTTCAAGAAGCCAGATTTCAACATTAGATATTTCAAAGAATTAATTCATCCATTCTATATGAATGTATTTATTTTTAAAAGGAAAAATAAAGCCTGTTTTTTCAGTTCTTTTTAATTGTATGCCTTTTATTTGGCTAAAGGAAATAATATACCATTAGGATAATTCTGAACTGCATTCCACTCAAATTGCATAGTCTCAAGCTCTGTTTTATAAAGAGTATTTCATAGAACACAAGCCTAAAGAGATGCTCATATAAAAAATTCTGTGGTTAAATGTGTTTGGGAAGCTACACAACATATTACATTCTTGGAAATTCTCAGTATACATTAGCATTTGAGGCTCTGAGAAGTCCTTCAGCAAGAAGAGTTTAAGTTAATTGATTCCCTAAAGCATTAGATCTCAAACTTTAGTGAGCATTATCATCTGCAGATCTTGTTAAAACAGATTACTAAAACCCACCTCCAGGTTTTCTGATTCATTATGTCTGGAATGGAGCCCAAGAAATTGAATTTTTAACAATTTCCGGAGTGATGCTCCTGCTGTTCATGCAGAGAATGTATTTGAGGACCACTGTCTACAGATTGCCCTTCTGTAAAGGTATTAAACTCCTAGGAGCTCCAGGTAAACAGGTGCCAGACAGTAGTTAAGGCAAGCAATCCTGGTAGCTTGCGGAGGTGGTGGATAAGGAAAAGAGGCTGCTCTTCCCATGTGTCATACAGTTGCTTTCTGGAGGATCAGACTTCGTTAGTTCCTTTATGCTGGGAGAGGGTCTGTTCTCCATTCATAAATACTGAGTGGCAGAACAGAGAAGGAAGCAAGGATTCCATGACATCATAGCCATAGCGTCAAGGAGCGGTTCTCAGTCTCTGATGTACTAGGGGAGGGGCAAGTGGTTTTCCAGCCTATAGATTCTAAGCTGGAGAAGTAGGGTTAGAGGCCAAGTTTTCTTACTTTGTCCTTTCATCTGTAGACTGCCAGCTCCTAATTATAACCTGTAATGATTAATATTATGTGCCAATTTACTGGGCCCTTGGGTGTTCAGACATGTGGTCAAATATTATTTTGGGAATATTTGCTTCTTATTCATTCTTTTACTCTAAAGAACCCTGACTAATACAGATCTTGGTACTGAGAGTGGTTGGTAGAGGAATTCAATTTTAAGAATGAAGTTTCTGAATTGATTCTGGAGTTTCTTGTATTGGTTTTCTAATAATATTATATTTAAATATACTAACAACTATTTCAAATAGTAAAGAGAGCACTGATAGTTCATGGTGTGGTCTGGTAAATACAGACATGCAATATATCACCACTGGATATTCTTAACCAGCCACTTATAAGAATCAAGAATCTGGATGACTGTGTATATAATATTCTTGAACATTTTTGGCATATTAGTAAATATAATAAGATTCGCTAGTTGCTCCTTGTGTTGTAAGTGAAGAGAAAGTCCCCCTTGTGGGGTCTTTAAGGATCATTTCAACACAATTGCAGAAAATACACTCAGAGAGAATTTATTATACTCACAGGTCCTAGAGATGGGAGCCACAGCATGCCATACAGAGGGCAGATGGAAGGAGCTCCAAAGGAGCAGGCTTAATGCTTAATCAAGTAGGTGAGGAGTTGAGAGAGAGAGAGAGAGAGAGAGAGAGAGAGAGAGAGAGAGAGAGATACATGGAGAGAAGAGGGGGAGAGAGAGAGAGAGAGACCCATGGTCAAATGCTTTTACTGGGAATCAGGGTAGAGAAAATAAGCAAAAGACATGAGGGGATTTCATTGGTGCACTTGAATGTCACTAGGTCACAGTCAGAGGAAGCCAAGAAGGGTAACTTTTCAGGGACCAGCCTTATCACACTGATGCACCTGGTTGTCTGGGCAGGTTACTCACAGACTATTTGTGAGGATGTTGAGTCATCAGGAAAATATGAAGTTTTACAAATTTCCAGTACACTGCTAATGTCGCTAGACACATTAGAGAAAGAAAAGGATAAGCTTAGAGATTTGAATTCCCAGTTCAAGAGCCTCACAAATTACCTGAAAGATTCTGTATGTGTCCTGAAGAAGACTCTTATTTCTGGTACCTACAGGGCTGAGATTGCTGGAAACCAAACCCAGAATCCCCACATTGGTTCCCGACCTGTGTAGTGAGGGCTACTATGGTGGAAAAGGGCAGGTACAAGCCACTAGAACTACCTCTACCTAGGAAAATAGTAAACCAAAAGCAAGACCATATTTTCTCAAGGGATTGTAGAGTTTTGCGCTACCTTCAAGGTTTAAAAGATGCAGATGCAGGAGTGGTGATTCCCACCGCATCCCCTTTCAACTCGCTTATTTGGCCTGTGCAGAACATAGATGGATATTTGAGAATAACAGTGGATTATCACAGGCTTAGCCAAATGTGACTCCAACTGCAGCTGCTGTGCCAGATTTGTTTAATTGCTTGGACAAATTAACACACACTATGGTACTTGGTATCAATCGAGCAAGTGCTATTTTTTGTTTTTTTGTTTTTGTTTTCTTTTTTCCCTGTCTATAAAGACCATTAGAAATAGTTTGCTTTCAGGGAGCAATGTCAGAAATACACCTTCAAATTACTGCCTCAGAGGTATATCATCTTTCCAGCTCTATGTCATAATTTACTTTGCAGTGATCTTGATCAACTTTACCTTCCACAAGCTAGCATTCTGGTCCATTACGTTGGTGACGTTCTGCTGATCGGACCTAGTGAGGGAGAAGTAGCAACTACTGTAGACGTATTGGTAAGATATTTGCATGTCAGGGGCAGGGGGAGAATAAATCCAATAAAAGTTCAGGAGACTTCTTCCTTAGTTAAATTTCTGGGGGTCCAGTGGTATGGAGCATATCAAGGTATTCCTTGTAAGATGAGGTCTAAGTTGTTGCATCTAGCTCCTCTTACAACCAAAAAAGAGGCACAATGCCTGGTGGGCCTCTGGATTTTAGAGACAACATATTCCTCATTCATGTATGTTACCCAATCCTTTACCAAATGACCCTAAAATCTGCTACTTTTGAGTGTAGCCCAGAACAAGAGAAGACCCTTCAACAGGTTCAGGTTTTTGTGCAAGCTCATCTGCCACTTGGGCCATATGATCTAGCAGATCCAGTGGGAATTGTGGTATCAATGTCAGATAAGGATTCTGTGTGGAACCTTTGGCAGGGCCTTGTAGATGAATTGCAAAGCAGGCTGCTAGGATTTTGGAACAAAGACTTACGATCCTCTACGGATAGCTATTCTCCTTTTGAGAAGCATTTCTTGGCCTATTACTGGGCCTACATAGAGACTGAACACTTAACCACAAGCCACCAAGTTGCCATGTGACTTGAGTGACTTGAGCTTCCTATCATGAATTATAAGTTGTCTGACACACCAAGCCATAAAGTTGGGTGTGCGCAGCAGCACTCCATCATCAAATGGGAGTGATATGTGCATGATTGAGCCTGAGTAGGCATCGAAGCCTCGAGTAAGGTATGCAAAGAAGTGGCCGAAGTCCAAAATTTTATCTGTTCACTATAAGATTAAGAATTGCAAAGAACTTATCAGATGGGGTGGCCCCCAGGGCAGTCACCATTCAACTGACCCTGTAATCCTAGAGCCCTTCCATAATTCAGATCATAAGTTGACGATGTTGTTCTTTTCCAAAGACAAATGTGTATCACACAATTTGAGCATTAAATTGATGATTTTGTTTACCACTGGCAGAAAATATATTATCCAAATAGAAAATGTGCTTGTTCTAGACTAGATAATTCTGTTGGTCATTCAAGAGGATGTTTCATATAACAAATATATGCTATAGAATATGGATTAACTGAAGTGCTTGAACAGTCATCCGTTGCACGAAGTACAGCTAAGAGTTTTTAAGGCCTTAGGTGTCACTCTTGCTCTTCCTTTCCTATTTATTATGGTAACAATTCTTCAGTGTTTCTAAGAGTGATATTAACAGCTATAACCTCAGCTCCTATGTACTGAAATGGTACAGGTTGCTCAAGGAGTTGGGAATAGTGCTCAAGCCCTGGGCAGAAGATGAGAAGTGAGTGTTAATTTGACTGATTGTTTGCAAGTAGGACTCCAGAAAACATGTTGACTTTTGTGTTAATATTTATAAAACTGTATATAAATAATTATCTATTTTACTGTTGATAATTTAATAAACAGGGACAATTCTACTTCTTTCTTTCTGATTTTTAGTGCTTGCTTTCGTTTTCCTTTCCTTGTTACAATGGCTAGAAAGTCTAGCATAACGTTGAATAGAAGAAGTGGAAGTGGACATTTTTGCCTCTTTCCTAACCTTAAGGGAAAACAACACAAATTTTCACCACCAAATGAAATTTAGCTTTGAATTTTTGGACAGTCCATTTATCAGTTTGAGAATGTTCTCTATTAGTATTAATATTAGTTTATCATGTATTGGTGTTGCACTTTGCCAAACATTTTAATGCATCTATTAAAATTAAAGTATGATTTTTCTCTTTTTTTTCCTGTTAATTTTATGAATTACATTCATCAATTTTCAAATGATAAATCAACCTTGCATTCCTGGAATAACTGTAATGTGAGTTTATTATCCCCTTTGCATATTGTTGAATTTGATATGTTAATATTTTATCAAGTATATATTTGTTAAGTAATATTGACTTTGTCTATATGAATGAAGGACATATATTTGTATTTTTAAATGTATTTTTATAGTTTTATTGAGGTAAACTTTACATACACTAAAATGTGCAGATATTAAGACTATGATTAAATGAGTCTTGATATATGATTATGCCCATGTAACCTCCATTTCAATCAAGACATGGAACATTTTTATTACTATAACCCCATAAAATTTCTTTATGCCCCTACACAATCAATTCCTACTCCCCATTGACAAACACTGTCATAATTACTTTCTACTAAGATAGATTTGTTTTGTCTTTTCTTAATCTTCAAATAAGTTGAATTGTATAGTATTCTGATGTACCTGGCTCCTTTTGCCTGAAGCCAGGAATTTGAGATTTATCCACATTGCTGCATATATTCATAGTTTATCCATTTTTATTGCTGGGTAGTATTTTATTGAATGGTTACATATATCACAATGCTTTTTAAATTTATTATCCTGATGGTAATTTTTGCCTATTTCCAGTTTTCCGCTGTTATAAATAAAGGTGACATAAACATTTTTGTATAAGTCTTCTGTGAATAAACTGCTTCATTTGGGTAAATATCTAGGACTGAAATTTCTGAGTCATAGTCTAAGTGTATGTTTAACTTCACAAGTAAATATCAAATGGGAATAATGGAGATGCAGGCCATAGAACAAAATTTTTAAAAATTATAATGAAACTTGCCCCATCACCAGAGAGATCTGTGCTGAAAAGGAGGAATTGGTAAAATATAGCCCATAAACCAAATATGCTACTCTACCTATTTTTGTGTGACCTATGAACTAACAATTTTTTTTACTCTAAAATGTAAACTTTAAAAAAACTAACAGAGCCTTTTGGCAAGAACATTTGCTTGCTTTTACTTTGGGGGCCCAAGGCCTTAAATATTTACCATTTGGCTCTTTGCTGATCCCTGAGCGTACAATTGAGGATTTAAAAAATATTTTAAGGAAGATAATAGAGATTGGTCAAGATAATACAATTTTGAACCAAAGAATAAATTATCATGAATCAGATATATTGATTCAGAAAAAATTGTGTCCAAAGGTTATATTGAAACACTTAGTAGGTTAAGGCATTCCCAAAGATAAATTAAATGGTCTATTATCACCAAATATTCCAGAATTATTAATCATTACAAAATATAAACATTATATAAAATAATAAAGAAAATAAAATGATTAGGAAAAAGAGAATGAATCAAAAAGAACACACCCAGTTATTAATAAAATGCTGTATCCAAGGCAACATTGACAGAAAAATAAAGGAATATTTAAACAAACGATGATAATAATGATAATGATCATGGTTATGATGGTAATAAGGAGGAGGAGAAGGATAACTTTGAACAACAAGGAAGCACAAAAATAATCAGGATTTCAAAATGGAATAAGAATTCCCAGGCCATAAGAATAGGGCAGTCTTTAGGTTGTGATCATGTCAGGGATGACTGTACTCTACCATAATGACCATCTGTATATAAACACATTAATTATTATTTGTTATATGTAAAAGTTTTTGTTTTTACATAATAATTGCACATATTTATGGATTACATGTGATTTTTTTATATGTGATATTTTGATACATGAATACAATGATCAAATTAGGATATTTAGTATATTCATCATCTTGAATATAGCTTTGTGTTGGAAACATTTCAAATCTTCTCTTCTAGGTATTTTGAAATATACAATATGCTGTTTTTGACTATCATCACTCTACTGTGCTATCGAATACTAGAATTTATTCCTTCCATCTAACTTTATTTTTGTACCCATCAACCAACCTTTCTTCATCATCTCCTTCTTCCCAATCTCTGGTAACTACAATTCTACTCTCTACTTCCATGAGATCAACATTTACAGCTCCCACATATGAGTGAGAACATTCAACGTTTGTTTTTCTGTGCCTGGCTAATGGAATCAACCTAAGTGTCCATCAACAGATGAGTGGATAAAGAAATGCTTTATATATACACAATGAAATATTAATACTTTTCAGCCATAAAAACATGAAATCTTTTCATTTTCAGCAACATGAATGAAACTGGAGGTCATTAAGTTAAATGATATAAACACATTAATTATTTTAAACAAACCCCAAAATATATAGGATCAATAGATACAAGAACTCGGGCAATCATAATCAAAGGTGAATTTAGTCATTGGGAAAATTTTCATGAACACAGGAGATAAGATTGGAAGACCCTTTAATGAAAAGCAGCATCCATTGCCTTGTTAAGGTTGACCCAAGGTTATATTAACAGGCTTGTGATCTGCTGAGCTTCCTTTGTTTGTAGGTTGTTGTCTTTCACCATTGTTTAGTGTTCTCAGTAATTATATCTTCAAATTTTTTTTATCATATTATCTTTTTCTCTCCCCTAGGACTTCAAATGTGCCAGCTTTAGACTACTTGGTATTTTCCCACAGATCACTAAGGCTCCGTTTATTTATTTATGTTCAATATTTTCCATTTGCTGTTCACATTGAATAATTTCCATTCATCTGTTTCCAAATTCCTTGATCTTTTAATGTGCCATTTTTCATCTTCTCTTAAGTTCATCTCCTAATTTTTCATTTAGGATATTTGATATTCCAGTTTTTTTCATATTTTTCACTTTTTGCTGAGATTTTCCATATGATCACTCATTATGGCCATTTTTTTCCTTCATATCCTTAACACATTTATAATAACTATTTTAAAATGTTTGCCAGTTTTACACCTGTATTCTCTCTGTGTCCATTTCTGTACATTGCTTTTTCTTTTGATTATACATATTTCTGTTTCTTTGCAAGTCTAGTAGTATTTTTATTGAATGTTGGACTACAGTTTTGGTGTTAGAAAGCAAAAATTTACGGGCTAATTACTTTGAACATGCAGCACTTTGGTCTTATATTTCTTAAAGTGAGTCTGTTATGGCTTTGCCCTAACAGATTTTTTTAATCTTTTTTATAGTATTAACGTAAAGATGTGGTCTTTCTGCGATTTCAGTGTAAAGTCCAAGTTGTATGAAGAAGTCTCAGATGCTAAATTCTATCTCCCCTGCAGTTGAATGGAACTAAATTATGTGCTCAGCTTTTTCAAATTTTCAGCTATTTTTTTTCCACTAGATTTCTTGGAGTTTTCCTGGTGCATTCAAAGAGCAGCCAAGGATTTGAGAAACATTTATGTGCAGATTTGAGGACTATTTCCCTGTAGTCCCTTCCTTCTCAGGATTTTTCCCTTCAATTTACAGCTCATCTGGTAGCACCAAACTCTGTCCTCATGACACTTCAAGCTGATAACACAGATTTCTGTTTGAATTATACCTGCTCTGTTTCATGTGAATTGGGAAGTACCTTCAGGAGAAAAGCCAAATAAAATGTAGATCTGACCCAATGCCACTTACTTCTTTCAAGGGGTGAATCCACTATATCTACCTGCTTTTTGTCATTTTAAAGTGACTTCAGATTGGTTTATAGATTATTTTATCATAATAATTATTTGCAGGAGAGTGAGTCTTATACAAGCTACTCTTATCTTCCCCACAATCCAAACTCATTTTTCTTTGTGACATTTACAGGCATTTCCCTGCTGCCTCCAGCACTGAAAGTTTCTTTGAAGTTCACCAAGTTAAGGTTGATTTTTATCTCTTTCATAGTGAATTTGCTCTTTTTACTTAGACTTTAAAAGAATTTTCTCTGTACAGTCAGGTAAATTTACTAGGACATCTCTTGGCATATATTGCCACATACCAATTTATTTATTCTCCAAATATGTGTTACTCACTGTGTATCAGCTATTAAAAAAATTATTGGGAATATAGCAGTGAATGAAACACCAAAATTGCATTACTATAGGAGATCTCTTTTATAGTAAAACAGGTTTTTAAAATGTTTAATTACTTTAGGAATAATAAAATATAATGAGGTAAGTATTATGTAAAAAAATAGAGTCTTAAGAAGGATACTTTGGAATTATAACTATTTTTCTGTTTCTATTTCTTTTTTGCTGCTATCACTTCATAAATGTATAATTAATAATAATTCCCCAAAATTCACTACAGCATATTGTTTTTTTCTTATGTTTGTCTTATGATGTCCTAGTTTACCAATAACACTGAATACACCTGACATTCATTTTTGTGATGTTTTTTCAATAAAAGTTTTCTTTTTATTTTGAGGCAATATAGTTATCATCCACAAAAATTTTAATTACATAACTTTTAGGAAAGTTGATGTTATATATTTTATATCCTTCAATCCATGCATAAATATTCATGAATATTTCTCAAATAAAATGCCCATGCTTTTAATCTACATTTTTTACTGCGCAAAAAACAAAAAAAGTCTGTTCTTTTAGGATAACAAATAAGATTGTTTTATTCCAAGCTTACAATAAAGCAAAATGAAATTTCTGACTAAGTAGAATAAACTATTTCTAAGGTTACCAGGACTGATACATGAACATAAATGGTCACATATCTTTTCTATAAGAGTAACATAAAACAATTTTCTTTGGCTTTGGGACAGAATGTATGCTTGCCCATGTGTGTGCATGTGACATATTAACATTTTCCAACAGCTCAGTTTTTTTTTTGCTTTATGTTAAAAGTTAGTGTTTATAATAAACATGAAATTTAACAGGTCAAAATTAATTATATACAGTAACAGCTAAAATTATCTTAGTAATAGTGTATTAATTGCTGTAATTGTCACTTTCCAGTTTTAAATTAGCCTTTCTTCCATCTACTTCACGTTGTCTCTGTTTAATATTTCTTTATTTTAAAATAATTTTCAAAAATAGAAAGGGGTTTTTATGAAATCAAGAATTGTGCTTGGGGCCAGGCGTGGTGGCTCACACCTGTAATCCTAGCACTCTGGAAGGCTGAGGCGAGTGGATTGTTTGAGCTCAGGAGTTTGAGATCAGCATGAGCAAGAGCGAGACCCCGTCTCTACTAAAAAAAATAGAAAGAAATTAATCGGACAACTAAAAATATATAGAAAAAATTATCCGGGCATGGTGGCGCATGCCTGTAGTCCCAGATAGTTGGGAGAGTGAGGCAGGAAGATCGCTTGAGCCCAGGAGTTTGAGGTTGCTGTGAGCTAGGCTGACGCCACAGCACTCTGGCCTGGGCAACAGAGTGTGTTTCTTTTCTAAAAAAAAAAAAAAAAAAAAAAAAAAGAACTGTACTTGGTACTTGTACCTTGTACTGATTGCTCCCCAGCTGATTGTTCCTGTCCTCATCATTCCCTTGCATTATACATGCCTCTTGCTTGTTTTGCTTTCTTTTTATTTAGACTAGGAAAAGTCAGAGACCTGCCAACCGTTCAGTAACTCTCAGGCTGTGTCCACATTATACTAGAAACATCTCATTCAATTCAGCCAAACATCTGGTCAATTCAGTCAAACGATGAGTTTAAAATATGTCTGTTCTAACTCTACTGACTGAGTATGTAAGATGGAGCTATCAATATTATAATTTGGAATAGATACAAACTCAGTCTGACCCAATATGAGCTTAAGTTAGCCAGGAGCACAGACCTGTTTCCCCAGGGGCTCCAGTTTCAGCCTTTTGCTCATTGCTGTTTCAGTCCTTTCTGGTTTGCCTTTACTTTAACGTCCTAAAACTAAGAGGGAGTCTTTAATCCTATCATTCTTATTTCTATCTCAGATTTTAAAGAGTGATGAGTGAGGATAGGAACATAATTTCTTTTGAACCTTAAAATCGAAACATCATAGGGCATTAAAGCAGGAAGACACTCTAGTGGTTCTCGTATCCATTTTTAAACTTCAATCACTGGATCTCTAGCACTCTCTCAGAGTTGTTTTAGAGGCTAATAGGTCAGCATGGTTCAAAGGATGCTTGATAGACTGTATTTTCTGCCTTCCGTGAGGGACATGAACCCTCCCGCGTGCCCATTGACATAGATGCACAGACACATTTCATGTATCAATTCTAATTTTACCAGTTTTATATAGTGAAGCTCCACAAGAGATTACTTTTGAGTAAAAGTTTCTTCTGTTAATAAAATATTCGAACACCAATAATTTAGTTCAAATCTGTCATTCTACAGATTGGGATATTTAGAATCACAGAAGATGTGAGTTCTCTAAGCTATTTAATGTTCAAACTGCATCACATAACACTGAAGAAAAGCTCATTCACCCAGTGTCTGAACCAAATCACACGAACTTTTGGGCACAGAGCTCTCTATAATTAGAAAAACTACAGGGAAGCTTAGGCTCAATTCAAGGAGCCATCTGCTGACTACACTATCAGAAATCATTTTTACCTGTTTGATTTCCATTAAATACTCACTTGTGTCTAAATATTCATTCATCAATCAATTATAAAAAGATTGATCATGTACATGTCATGTACCAGTGTGCTAGATATTGAGGATATAACCATGAGGGAAAATATACACAGTCTCTACATTTTTAGAGTTTACATTTTATTTATATACATATGTATATTTATATATATATACACACACACACGCACACATACACAAACACACACACACACATATAAGTACTTTAGAGCATAAAAATTTTATACTGTGAGTTGGACAGTAATGAAACACAGCTACTATTGATTGAGAGGTAGGGCTGTATTAAGCAAGATATATATACAAAAATAAAATCATTCTAAAAGACATTTATTATTATTTATATTTTACAGGCAAAGATATTGAGAAATTTTGGGGGTTAAGTAAGTTATCCAATATCAAACATGAATTAAATGCTAGATCCAGGACTAAGATTTAGGTTAGTCCAGTTCTAAACTCTCAGCTAGGTATAAGAGATTTTCCATATTTAAGAAACCCTAATAAAAATTCTTTTAGTCTTATTAATTGGCACATTGGTGAAAGTAAAGGGAAGAGATAAATTGTTGCAGTGTTATGTTCAGATTTGAAAATTTAAAAAGAAAATGCAAATGTTAAAAACATATAACATTTTGCCTAACTTATATTTTAACTGCAAATTATGCCTCAAAAAGCAAGGATATAATTAATGACTAAATTTCTCCTGAATATGTTAAAGTATGTAATGTATATAAATCTTTAATGACTGAAGCCCTAATTTCAATTTTTAGAAATTAAAATATTAATGCAAAAGCTTTGCTCCATAAGTGAAATTAAATTCTGTTGAGATGTGGTACACATTTGCAAGCTGTAGTTAAATCATGGTCCTTTGAATATACCAACATTTTTATTTCTCTTTGGTACCAATTCTTGTTGTTCACTATTCTTAACAGGAAATGAATTATGAATAAATTAGTTAAACCTATATGCTTAGGCACCTAAAAGAATCCTTATTATTATAAAAGCAAAGACTCTAGCAGTCTGCTAGAAAGGACAAAAAATCGAGAACTGATGAAATTTCTTTTTTTAAAAAAACCTCAATCTGAGAATACCTCAATATAATGTTAAGATGTCACTAACATAGTCTCTAAATTTTCTGAATAATTTTGCTTTTGTGAAGACTACTAGTCCGTCTCCTAGAATGGTTTTCATTTCTTTACTATGATAATTGATTCAATGTGTATTTTATAATTGCACATTTTTGTTCATATGATATAATACTTTTATTACCAGTGATGTATAATGTAAAGATATCAATATACCATTTGGTGATACTTCATTTCATCAAATATGATATAGACTGTAAGACAAATTCTTATTTTACATACCACTAAGAATAAAAAAATACTGCTGCTTAAATTATAAGTCAATTCTTAT
Organism: Avahi laniger; assembly: GCA_963575035.1. Taxonomy (NCBI): domain Eukaryota; kingdom Metazoa; phylum Chordata; class Mammalia; order Primates; family Indriidae; genus Avahi; species Avahi laniger. The sequence goes on from CAUYSK010056251.1 coordinate 27,611, forward strand.
CTCTTAGCATTTTATATTACCCTTAAAGAAAAACATGGTATGTTAAAAAATATCTGATTCGCTCAAAAGAGGAAAAAAAAACCTAGAACAAGAATAAATTAGATAAAAAACAAACAGCAAAAAGGAAGACTTAAATCTTGCAATAGCAATACTAAGTTAAATGTAAACTAATGTATATTCTAACTCTTGTTAAAAGGTAGAGATTGTGAGTGGGAAAAAAGGAAGACTCATCTATATGCAGTTCACAGGAAACATATTTCAATTTGTGTGAACTGAAATAAAATCTTAAGCCCCTAAACAGACTGAAAAGACCCCCTCTTGGTCAAGAGGACCCCAGAAAAACCTTACAACTGAGTTGCTGTCATGAGAAGGGAGGTCAGACATGCCTCGTCATACCCCCCACCCCTTTTGGAGACATTCCTTGTAACAATAAAATAGTAAACCATGAAGAGGCCTAAAGCTATACAAGGCAAAGCTTAAACCACTCCTGTGTCCAAGCCTTTACATAAAAGATTCATTTCTTTAATCAATTACAAATCGAAGAGTCTTTAAACCCACGTATAACCTGTAAGTCCCTGCTTTGAGACATCCTGCCTTTTCAGACCAAACCAATGTACACTCTCCATGCACTGACTTAGGATCTTAGGTGTAATTCCTGTCTCCATCAATGTATAAAACCAAACTGCAAACCAGAGCATTTTCGCAGCATCTCTTGAGGCCATGTGTTCAGAGCTGGTCACACACATTCAGTTCAGAATAAATCTCTTTAAATTAATTTACAGAGTCTGGATTTTTTTCCCATTATCAGTTGAAACACAGGTTGAAAGAGAGGAGTAAGAACATGGTAATCATACAAGAAGTGAACATGGCAAAGCAAATATTGAAACCTCCCTTCAATAACGGGGTGCAAGTTGAGAACTGTGGTAAGGGTCTGGCTAAAACTAATGATAATAATTAGTAACCGTGCCCCTGTAGTTGCCACTCCAGAGCCATGCCACACAGCTGGTGTCCATAAAGATTCTTAACTTTCTCCATAGATGACATCACCTTTTTGAAACTTAAAGGTAGTTTTCAAAATATCTTCCAGGCCCCGCCTTCCAGTGGATTGATTGACCCACCCAGACCAGCAGCCCATGCCAAGAAATCAACTCAACTGGAATTGTGACCCCGGGGACTGAAATAACATAAGAAGATGATTCCTATACCCTTATAATTTTGCCCTAATTAACAAACCTGATTGCCTGCAAAACTATCCTTAAAAACCCTGTGTCCCAAGTTCTTGGGGAGGCAGATTTTAGAAATTTATCCCGTCTCCCTGCTTAGAGCCATGCACAGTAAAGACACTTAGCTTAAAACCTGCTGACTCAGCATATTGGCTGCTGCTTGAGCAACAGGCAAATGAACCTGGTTGGGCAGCAACAATATGGCTGTATTAATTTCTGGCAAAGTAAAATGCAAAATAAAGTGTATTATAGTAATGAAGAGAGACGTTTCATAATGATAAAAATATCAATTCATTAAGAAGACATCACAATTCAGAGTATGTATGCATTTGATAGCAGTTTCAAAATATAAGAAGCAAAGAAGGAAATCAACAAATTTCCAACTGCAATTGGTAGAAAAGTAGACAAAAAAATTAGGAAACATATAGGAGATTTGAAAAACAGAAACAGCTAACATATTGGTATGTTCATCTTCAGTAGAGAGAAAAAAATGATGAAGTAGGATTGAGGTGGGAAAATTACTGCAGATTTTTGCTTGAGTTAGAGAAATAGAGGGAGTAGATTAAATAGTAGCACAGATTGTTCATCTATAGATTATTTTATTATAACAGTTGGAAAAATCGATGTAGCAGAGACTATTTTGGCATTACAACAGTATTGCCACTCCTTACTATACTTTCTGCTTATATTGCACAAATGTAATTCTGAGTATTGTTTTTCAAACTTCCTTGACAACATTCTACCAAGGAGATGCATTTGTGTAACATTTGGAAGTATAGAGAAATAGAACCATCAAGGCTCTGGCTACAGTGGATAGGCATGTGGGCTTCCCATATAAAGGTTTACCATATATTTCACGCATTTTCCTGCAAATTTCCAACATTAGCATTGCAGAAGGCTGAGGCCTTACCTGGTAGTTTCCTATAATTCCTCTACTTCCTGCTTTCTTGAATCCTAACAGAAGCTTACCAAACTTTCACATTGCCAGTTCTTTCAAATTCCTGTATTAAAGTATTTTGTATTTGAAATACTTAAAGTAGGTTTTGTTTTTGTGACCAAATTCTACGTGATATACCATAGTATCTGGGCACAAAGGCTAGTAGATGGGTGAATTTGGTGGTACGAGTCTATAGAAGTTCTCTTTTGATTACTTATATTTTCTTAGCGTAGTAGGATGTAAGGCCTCCAGCTGAACATGTGAATGAGAGAGCAAGTGACAGAGAAGGCATAGAAAACTTTTTTTAGCCGTACGTTTAAAAGAATGGACTGTGATTGCTAGACAACATAAAGGATGCTCCAGAAGTTTCATGGTTCTGAGTGTAAAGTAAACCTGGTAAATGTGATTTTGTTGTTTGCCTCAGCCACAGCCATTGGCCATAGGTATTAATAAAATTTGTAAGACAACGAACTGTAAGGTCCAAATAGCTCAGGGGTTCTCAGCCTTGTTTAGATATTAGTCTTACTTAAAGAACTTTAAAAAAATACCAATGTCCATTCCCCTAACCCCCCAGATGTTCTGATTTAATTGTACTCAAGTAGAACCTCATTATCAAAAGAAAAAAAAAATCTTCTTAAAGCTACCTGGAGGATCCTATCATGAGAACGATTTTGAGAATCAATTTTTTTGGACTAAGAATTCTTGAGTTCAGAAACTATGTCCTATTTATATTGTTATTCTTAGTGCTGGACACAATGTAGGAAACCAAAATATTTTAGTTAAAATGGAGAATGAATGTATGGAAAGTCAGGTTTTGACACCTACTTTCATCTCTGTAATTTCCTCCTTTTAAAGATTTCTCATACATTACTGTAATAGTTTGGAGTCTGTAGTAGATTGAATTTAATTGTAGTTATGCAATTTCTTATGCCTCCCTTAGATAATGAGCAGTTACAATATTAAGGATTAAAAAATTGTGACATAAGGTCTCACAAATTTGTGCCAGAGATAATCTACTGCCTCACACATAGATACCTGAGGTAGAGTTGGTTTGTTGGACAACAGACTTATCTCCTCTTCTTGTAAGTAAGAAAGGTCTCCAGAGAATATAGGAATTCAGTCAACTTGAATAATCAATCTATTCTGCAGCCTATGTTTTCAAGGCCTGTGGCTTACTCAACTAGTTAAACTTAGCCCCTGACAGAACCTGATAGTCTGTAAAGGAACTCAAGTCATGAGCTTCATTACCATAACATGTGACCTTTGTGCAAGCATGACAACTAATCACCCATGCGTAAGGAAAATTACTCCCACATGTTGTGACACATCATTTTCTTTCTCTATCACCTCAGAAAAAACTCATTCCACTTTTTCTCAGGGAGACACTGCTGTGGAGAATATTCCCAGGGCTTCCTTCACTTCCTGCAAGTGATTAAACTCCTGCTGATTAAGACTCCAAGACTCGTATTCTTGTGGAAAGTCCTTTGTGACTCACCAGTAGATCATGCTTCCTAAGCACACAGCTAGACTACATTTCCTGGGCTCTCTCACCAGAACCCACAGCATGTGATGAGATTCTAACCAATGGAATGGGAGTTGAGATGATGCACACCACTATGAACCTCAAAATCTCTCTCACAGCCACCCTTATTCTTGACGTGTCCATAGGCTCACAGCAGATGAACAGGGTGAACGTGGAAATCATGCTGTGGAAATGGCGGAGCCCCAAATGGAAGGATCCTGGGTGTCTGAATCATCACTTAGAGGAAAATTTCTCTGAGATCAGGAACAGCTACCTTGAACTTCATATGAGTGAGAAGTAAGCTTCTAATGTGAGCCATTATACATTTTTTATGTTTATGCAGTGTTGAAAGTGATTTGTCTTTATTGTTTTGGTAAAGTGTCTCCATATAATTAAATGTTTTGCCTAATGGAGCTTATTATCACTGGTAAAAGACATCATTTTATTTCAAGTATTATTTTTCAGCTAGAAAAAGAGAACAGGAAAAATCATAAATGGTGTGCCTTGGCAAAAGAAGATAGCATTATCCATCTAGTAAAGTTCTAGATGTGGGCCCTAGAGCAATGCTTCTCAAACCAAAATGTGTGCATTTGAATAGTTGATTCAGTAGGTTTAGGATGAGGTTTTGCGTTTCTAATAAATTCTCAGGTGACACCCATGCTGCTGCTTTGCAAACCACCCCATAAGGAGCAAGACCCTAACTAGAGCCTTCTTTTACCCTCACTGGGTCTGAAATCGCTCGTCTTCTCTATATGTTCAACATTACGGATCCAGTCTTCCCTTTTGTTGTATGTTGAATTGTGTCTCCCAAAAAGATATATTGAAGCCGTGCCCCCTGGTACCTGTGAATTTGACTTTATTTGGAAAGAGGGTTTTTGCAAATGCAATCACACTAATACATATGACTGGTGTCTTCCTTATAATAAGAGAGAATTTTGAACACAGAAATTCACAAGAATTGCACCATGTGAAACACACACAGATTTGAAGGATGCATCTATATACCAAGGAATGCCAAGGATTGTCAACTGTGCCCAGAAGCTAGGAGAGAGGCATGGGACACATTCTCTCTACAACCCTCAGAAGGAACCAACCCCACTGACACCTTGCTTTTGAACTTCTAGCTATCAGAACTGCTAGGCACATTTCTGTGATTCTAAGCCATCCAGTCTATTATACTTTGGTACTACTGCCCTAGGAAGCATAAAACTGTGTATGTTGTAATGTTGAGTGGCTGTAACATTTAGCACATACTTGTCGATGACAATAAAAATAAACCAATGGATAGCTTTTTCTTTTTCTTTGCAGATAGTAAAGATAAAAATACAATCCTCTTTAGTACCCACACCCAAACAGTTTTTTTTATCAATTAATCATTGCTCAGATCAAGAATGTTTAACTTCTTTGTGAAAGTTAAACATGAGAACTCTGATGTTTTTCTGACATACTATGAGGAGGAAACTCTGTGGTTAGTGCGTGCTCTGGCACAGGCTTTGGAAATTGGAAGGAAAGGTGAGTGGCACTGGGCAGGTGAAACATACTCTTTATTGTCTATTGTAAGGGGATACAGCAGCAGCGAAAAGCGTGGAGGAGAACACGGCGAGCACTTATATATGGCTCTTATATACGGTGGCAACATTCCATGGGAAAGCATGGTCACATGGGTTCTCATAGGAGATGACACCTTGGTTACCTAAGTATGCTGACCCATGCCTCCCCGGAAGGCCGACTAGTCAGGGGGCTGGGCCAGAAAAAACACTGTGGCAGTTATCTTAGTTTGGCCTAAGAAACCTATTGCCTATATAAATGCATTTTTCCTTATACTTACAGAAAAAAAAATGCATTTTATACCTGATCGCCTCCTCTCTATGGATGGTAGCAACATGACGGTAAACTTTCCAGGGGCTCCAGAATAGTGGCACAGTTATGCTTCTGAAGAACTGGGCCCCCAAACTAATTTTCCTCTGATTTCCAGGTGTTAAAGATATTAAGCATCATTAATATACTTAATGAGTCACAATGGATGCCGATTCCCTGACCCTCCTTATTCCTGTTCCTGTCCTTTTCTGGAACTCCCGGCACAGATCTAGCTAGGCAAAGAAAACTCAGATAATTTTCCCTCTGCCTATTTTAGGACAAAAATTTATCATTCACTTCTTTAGAGAAAGGTAACATTTGGTATAATTAAGTAAAGAACCTAAGGTAATATCAATTAAAAATATTTTTCCTTTTTAATCCAAATTACTGTCCAATTATACCTTTTCAAAGCTAAATACAGACAAGTAATTGCAGCATCGAAAGAGATATTTGTTATTATTGTATGGGCAAAGCGTTTAGTGTTAAAAATTTTATCTAATTAAACATAATCTCACTGGCAAGAGACATCATTTTATTTCAAGTGTCACTTTGCAGCTAGAAAAAAAAAGAAGAAAAATGACAAATAGTGTATTTGTGACAATGAAACATGTCAGGAAAAAACAAGAAACTGAATTCAATTTAATTTATGGATCCTAGGTCCTATTTCTCTTTGATGAAGATATATAACCAAATAACTTTTATCCTAGGTTTTTCTGCAATGAACAATAAGGACATGAAATCTGGCACAAGATATTGCTACTGAACTAACTTAGTTTGTATTGTGGATGCTGCACTGTATCCTTTCAGGATGAAAACTTTCATTGCCCCAGGTGCTGGGAATGTTGGTCACTGAGGACTCTCAGCTGAGTGTCTTTGCTGGAATTGCTTCATTCATGGCCACATCCATTGTGTGGGTGGGTGGGAGGCAGCCTTTATCCAATGACTGGTTCGTACAGAAGTATCAAGGCCCAAGCTTTCTGCCTCGAGATGGACAACTCCAAAAACCTGTCCCAGCTCCAGAGCTCCCCATGGGATTGGAGAAAACTTTGTTGTAACCGCATCAAAGTTTAACATCTCCTCTATGCTGTGTCCTTTACTCCTTGTCTGATGTTGATCTTGGGAATGCTTCCTCCTTAAAAATCTCAGATCGATCTCAATTGTTTCTCAGGTAACCAAATTTAGCACAGATTATAAATTCTTGAAATGTAAGAAAAATAGTGAAGGATACTCATCTTGCTTAGTATATATGTACTAGATAAAATAAGGATACCTCAATGATGTCCACATTCTAATCCCCAAAACCTTTGCCCATGTTACCTTACATGTCAAAAGGACTTTGCAGAAGCGATGAAGGTAATGGATCTAGAAATGGATACTGGATTATCCAGGTGGTTCCAATAAAATCACAAGGGGCCTTAAAAGTAGAGAAAGGAGGCAGAAGAGAGGGAGAGATATGTGATAATAGCAATAAAGTAAGAGTGATGGAATGTGAGAAAGACTCAGCTGACTGTTGTTAGCTTTCAAAATGGAGAAAAGTAGCCATAAGCCAAGGAATGTAGGCAGCCCCCAGGAACTGGACAGTCAGGAAAAATAATTCTCCTGTAGAACCTATAGAAAGAAAGGCAGTTGTGCTGACAACTTTGATTTTAGGATTTTAACCTACAGAGTTGTAATACAATGAATTTGTGTTGTTTTAAGCCACTAAGTTTGTGGTATTTTCTCACAGAAGCAATAGAAAACTAATATGGTATATTTTCCATTTATTTTTTCAAGGAGATGATAGGATGGTTAACCCTGATATTGCCTTGTCATTATCCTGTAGCATTAATTCTGACAGTAGTAATGCAATAAAGTAATAATAACTCCCACTCATATATTCACAACATGACAGGCACTATGCTAAACAATGCTGTCACTCTTGAAACCTGTAATTAAGAATTATTGTGCCCATGTTTTATGTTTAGTAACTGTGGCTTAGGGAGATTAAGCAACTTGCCCAAGACAACAAAACAGGAAAGAAGAGGTGTGATGATTCAAAACAATACTGTATTAGTTTCTTATTGCTGCTGTAACAAATGACCATAAACTTAGTGACTTTACAACAATGAAAATTCATTATCTCTCAATTCTGGAGGTCAGAAGTCTGAAATGGGTTTTAGGAATATAAAATCATGTCAGCGGGACTGTGTTCCTCCTGGAGGCTTTTGTGGAGATCACATTCCTTGCATTTTCCAACCTCTAGAGGCTGCCCATATTTCTTGCCTTATGGCCCTCTTCCATCTTCGAAACCTGCAACTGCCCTGACCGCTGCTTCTGTTTCCCATCTCCTTCTCTGTCTTTCTCACCTTCCTCTAGCACGTAAAAAGACCTTCGTTACTACATTGTGACCAACTGGATAATCTGAGATAATTTCCCCATCTCAGGATGCTTAAATTACCCTTCCAAATTCTTTTTGCCATGAAAAATAATATAGTCACAAATTCTGGGAATTAGGACATTAGAATCTTTGAGAAGCCATTATCTTGCCTACTATAAATACATTCCACAAAATTCCTACGAAACATGATGTATTTAAGGAATTGTAGTCATTTAAGGCTGTTTTTACAGCTATCTGTGATTTTTGGTATCTTCTGAAAGACATCTTGATTCCACTTTTGTAATTAGATATCTGAGTGGTAGAGGGAGAAATGACATGAACTGAAAGCAATACAGAGACTAGAGAAGTCTAGATTTTTCTTTTTCTCCAAACGATGAATTCCCTTAAGCATGTTTTCTGACAGAATTCTACTTGCCTGTCTCTCCCATATAATTTATAATTTTGAGGTCTGTGAATGTAACATTCATTTATTCAACAACACTTTAGAATGCCAAGTGTCATAGAGTGTACCAGGAGTTGCATACTCCAGTAAATAAACAAAAGAGAATAAGAGAACATGGTCCTTTTCCCATAACACTTATTGTCCAGTGAAGAAGACAAAGAACAAACAAAATATTACAGTAAAGTATTATCCTAGGTGCCATTAATACACACACATTATCTGAAGTGAGAGGAATATATAAAAATAAAAATAAATTCATAAATATAAAATGTATTTATAAATATTTATAAATATAAAATAAATATATTTATAAATATATAAATAAAATTAAAATATATAAATATATATTTATAAAATAAGTATATAAAAATATATTTTTATATAAATATATTCTCATCTAAGGTTAACACCAAGGCCATATTTGATATTACATAAATATTTTTTAAATAAATAAGCCAATGTAGAGAAATTATTTGCTATAACCATATCCATACCACACAATAAGACTATAATGGTCAAGTTATCAAAACAAATTATAAAACGTAACTTGAAAAGTATTTGAAGAAATAGGAAAAGGACATTGCATTTTGTTTTCTTTTTGTTTTTTGTGCACTATGCTTCAGGCACTAAACTAAATACAGAAAAGGCAATATGATGTATGAGTTAAGGTTAAGGGTATGGCTTTGGAGTGAACCATGTTGGAGTTCTCTACTTACTATCTGTGTGACCTTGGGATAGTTAGTCAATTTCATTCTCAGTTTCTTCATATGTAAAAATGAGGATAATAATAATGACTGTAATACGTGGTGAAAAATGAATGAGAAGTTCTCAAACACATTTGTATTATTTAATTTAATCCGAGTAACCACTGTGAGATAGGTATCATTACCTTATCTTCTGATGAGGAAATTTGGTTTAGGAAATATATAAAACTTGTCTAAAGTTCACATAACTAATTGCAGAGTAGAACAGCCTGTCTGATTTCAAAGCGTGTGTACTATATTCACTTTCCCCATATGCCTCCAATTTCCTTTTTTACAGAAGTGCCAGTCCTAGGCTGTCTCTTCTGAAATGAATTCTTCACCCTTCCTCTGTTCTATTCCCTATTGTCAGAGATAATTTCGAGCTGTGTTTTCCATGCTTCTATGTGTAAGATGGTTTTTTTTTGGGTTTAGCTAATGGGAGGATCTGGAGAGAGACTGGAGAGTAGATGGGAAGAGAGGGCCAGGGTAATGTTTGTGTCCCTGGTAGAGGCATTATCTTCTCCACGGTTCCAGCTTCTGCCACAGAGGACGAACTCTGGTTAACAATGCCTCCTTCCTTTGATTATCCATTGTAGACATGATTATGGCTTCTTGCTAGAAGGGTAATTGTGGGGTGTCTCACCATCCTCTGTATAAATTCTCAGCCTTTTCATCACTGTTATAAACAATTCTGTACATTAAAGTTCTTATGTTGTAAATGCTTGTCGTGATTTTGACTTTTCTGTTGAGACACTGGCTTATACATTAGGTGAGGAAACTGAGCTCTAGAAAGTTAGTGTTTTCCTCAAATTTACTAGACCATAACAGGCCTGGGATGGAAATTTTCCTCACCTGACACTACAGTTGCTGCTTTAACAATAAACATAAGTTGGACTTTATTCTATCTTCAGATCTATCAATTATATTCCAGCTTATTGTGATTATTTCAACAATTAAACTTATTCAAAGGGAGGCCTGTTTGGATTTTTAAGATAATAAAGCCTGATAAATGCTACAACTGATTTTCTTATTATTCTCATTTAAAGGGTTTGTTAAATTATTTTAAAAGATTCAACCTAAATGTGAACCAGTAAATATTTCAGAGAGGATAGGTAGTAGAAGTGTAACTAGTTATGGATTCAAAAAAAAATAATACACAGTGGATGTTCCCTAAGATTATATTTACCTGAGATATAAGGGGAATTATAATCCACTTTTCGTAAGCCCTAAAATAAAAAAGTAAATATTCTAAAACGTTAAGATCCCAAAAGTTAGAGATGTGACTGTATTTTTCCTGTATAGTTTGCAAATATCTGTTTTTTTCTTTTGCATATGTTAAAAAAAAAACTTTAGAGCAATTAAGTTTAGCAGAGCTTATCTGAGCAAAGACTGATTCATGAATCAGGCAACACTCAAAACCAGAAGAGGTTCAGAGAGTTCCACCCAGTGGCATGAGCAGCCAGCTTTTATACGCCAAACACAGAAGCAAAGTAGAGAAATCGCCAGACCGGCTACAGCTAGGCGGCTGCTTTATTTGAGCATGGTGTGATGAGGCATTTGCTTTATTGGGTCCAGGGTAATGAGATGATTGCCTGTGATTGGCTGAAACCTGGCTGCTTATGGTTAGCTGAGACTCTGCTATTCGTTACACTCCTCCGGTAGGTTTCGGTTTGTTTATATTCTAACTTAGGTTGCAATTTGTTCTGTAGGATCTCAAAGTATGGATCCAGCCTTAGCCTAATGGTATCCTGCTTATTTAACTTAACACATATAATTTAAAAATAGGATAAATAGATCTACATTTTGATATGAGGAAGCATTTAAGATACTTTTTCATAATTTTTTCTTGACTATTATGCATAACTAATAGCTTGTCATTAATAGCATGTCATTTTCTCTCGTTTGAATTTTATTTGATTTATCTTTAAAATCTGATTTCAAGTAACTATGCTAAGGAATGTGATATAAAGGTTTATCACTATAATGAGGTTATTAGGAAGCGAAAACCACATTTGTTGCCTCAGTGATGAATCAAGTAATAATATTATAATTTTTCTACACCAATCAAAACATTTAAAACAAGTTGTGATATTACAAGTTATTAATATGATAAGAAATTGCAATAATCTCTTTATAAAAGTTAGAGTAATGGTCTATTTAGAAGCAGAAAAAAAAATTCTAAAGAGAATTATCCCTAAATAGGAAAGAGCCTATCACTGAGTGCACAGATTCTCGACCTTGGCATTACTTACTTTATTGATTCAATAATTGTGGGTTGGGAAGGGGGAAAGGCTATCCTGTGCATTGTAGGATATTCAGCAACATCCCATCTATAACCTTGATGCCAGTGACATATTACCCAGTTGTGACAACCAGAAATATTTCCTGGCATTGCCAAATGCCTCCTGTGTGTCTGTGTGTGTGTGTGTGTGTGTGTGTGTGTGTGTGTGTACTGGGGGAAGAAGGGTAGAGATGATAATCATCCTGCTTGAGAAGCACTGATTCAAGTTAATAATACCTAAGTATTTGCTAAATATTTTAAGCTTTTTTTCTTTTCTTTTTTTTTTTCTATTTATTGGCTATTTGTGTGTGTGTGTGTGTGTGTGTGTGTGTGTGTGTTCCTTTTACTGGATAAAGAAAGTTTAATCATCGAATGCACTTTATCTGCTTAAATGAATTTTAAAATTTAAATATAACAAAAATATTTTATTCCAATGCTTATTAAATATAAGAAAAAGAAAACACTGAATTTAGACATACAACAAAATAGCTATGAACTATTTCTATAAATTATTTGCCTAGATGATTTTCTGCATGTTTAATTATGTCAGCTATATATTAAATATTAAAATTTATTTCATCATTTTATGATCATTAACATCAGTAACTCAGTCTGTATGGGGTACTGAACTTGTTCTGAGTCAACTCTTCACTGCCTGCCCCATTTTGGTGATCCTGTTTCATTCCCAGCCCCTTCCCGCTTAGAGTGTGATCTACAGCCAACTGGATCATGTCTGGATGTATCTTGAGATACAACCACAGGTTCAGAACATGTTGGTGTTAGGGTAACATTATCAGTAACATGTCATGGTCACTGTAGTCCTTTGGACCCAGATCCAAATCCCAGCATCCTCACTTACTAGCTGTGAAACTATAAGCCAATTATCCGACTTCTCTGCGCTTCCTTTCTTCATCTATCAAATTGGAGTAATATTTATCTTACAGAGCTGTGAGTATTAAGTGATATTAGGTTGTTAAACAGTGTCTAACATAGAACAAGCACTTAATGAAGGTTAGTTATCTTTATTATTACAACATAGTTCAATGGTTCTTTCAAAAAATATTTTGTGACCACCTCTACTGTGTGCCAAGAGGTGTTTTCCTAAGTTGCTTAATCATCACATAGATATTGAACTGAAATTGGTCTTCAAGATTAGAGAATCCTAGGCCACAGATACAATACCTATTTCCTAGACACAATAGCTGTGTCCAGAATTAATATTTATTTAATGTAAATAAATTAATTATTTCATTAACAAATTAGTTTGATCATTTTTATTCAGTGGAGGTCATATGAAAATACTTTGCAGCAGCCAAAAACACAAAATCACATGTAGATGATCTGAAGAATTCAGCATTTTCTCCACAATCCTTGAAAAGAATGTGATTATAGTAGACTTCATTGAAAAAGGAGAAAAAAACTTTTGAGCATTTGAGGCTATGATCAGAACATGTATTTTTATCCTTAGGTTATTTGACTAGAACAGCAAATGCACATTCAGTGTTTCATTAAAAAGCACATTCTTTCCCGCAGACATAACAAATACATTTGCAGTGAAAGAATTTTATTTTCCTCTTGCAAACTTTGCCAAAGCTATGTGGAAAAAGACCAAAGGATTTATTACCTTTATAAATCCATTCACCTAACTTTCAAAGATTTTTTTCTAGGCACCAATTAAAATTGTTTTTATTACTTTCATTTCTTATTGAAATTTTTATAATTAAAGTCATCAAGGAAACAATTATCAAAATGTAAGGCAAATATGAAGTAGGTATATCTATATAAGCTCCATAAATCAAATGCTAAGAAAAACTTTTTCTCAATCAGAATAGTTGAAAAATAAAAAGAAAGTTTTAGATATTATTTTGTGAAGTCTAAAGGAAATGAATATGTATAGTATTTGAGTATAAATAACATCTTTACACATCCATTTATTTCATTTACAAAGAGAGAAACAATTGAAATCAAAAACAGAAGAAGAAGCAAAGAGAGGATAGGAAATGCTTGCATTGGTTTGCTTGTCTTATAGTGGTTAATGTCTCTAATCTCAGTGGAAAACTGGGCCATCATTAGATTTGAGCATAGCTAAAATCATTCTTTAGGTCTTCATCAGATTCCAAAACCAATTTCACTATCTTAAAGCATTAAGTCTAACATGAAATTATTTACAAACTTATTAAGATTGCTGAGGAGCTTTCAAAATAGATTAGTAGAAACCTCTCATTTTATGGAAAAGGAAATTGAGGTCTGAGGAAATGTGCTGTGATCCAGTTTATGAGTCACCCAAAATTAGAAGACTCAATATACAGTTGTCTAACCTTGTTTTTGACCCCAAGCGTGTTATTCAATTTTATCACCACCTCACTTAATAGGCTTAGCTCAAAATGACTTTTGACTCTTTTCTAAAATCCAGTCCGCATTAAAGAAAAAAAAAATTCCTTCTAAAATTTTTCTAGGACTGTGTCTCAAGACCTCGAAAGTAAATAAGAGTAGCAAAATATTTTCAAGTCAGGTTAGTAGTGTCTAGAACAGCACTGTCCAATAAAAATGTTTTCTATTAGACACATTAAAAAACTAAAGGAAACAGATGAATACATTTTAATATGTTTTGTTTAAACTCAACATATCAAACTTTCAATCATTCTAACATGTGATAAATGTTAAAAATTATTAGGTGTTTTATATTCTTGTTTTCATACTTAGTCCTCAAAATCCACCATGAATTTTATACTTAACAGCACATTTCAATTCGGATTAGACACATCTCAAGTGCTCAGTAGCCAAATGTGGCTGGTGGCTACCATCTTGGACAAGGAAGATCTAAAATGACAATTATCCAAATTCTGCATTAAAATTAGATTTCTTGAGTTTAATTATAAGCATGAAAATTGTTGGATGAATATTCAATTGGCAATTTTAGATTTCTAAAATACTAGAAACTACTCTTTTCTCAGGTTCTGGATTTCATATTACAACTATATTGGATTTCCCATGTCTTTTCTTTTTTTTTCTTCTGTTTATTTCTTCCCCCTTTTTTGTTCTATTCTGAAAGAATTCCTCTAAATGCTCTTCTAATTCATTGGTTAAATTTTCCATAGCATCTCATTAGATCTTCAAATTCTCTATTACTCATTTAAATTCAATAATTTTTCTTTTCAACTGAGTGAGGCACTATTTCTTGATTTTAGATTGTTCTCCTTGATAGATTCAATTTGCTCTTGACTCTTTCATTGTGGATTAAATATTATTAATTTTCTCCCTTCTTTTAATTTATTACATTTAACCACTCCGAATAAGTTTTCCTTCTTCATATTGTTTAATAACTGTACAAATATTATGTGGTCATTTATTTCAGAGTGCTGTCACAAAACGGTGGAATGTATGTGTGGGTTAGCTAACTGTAGTCCACACACCAGGCATAGGTAGTCAGCCTTTGAAGCAACTAAACCTCTTTACCAGCAAGGGGTTTCAAATAACATTATTTAAATGTACATCAGGGATATTATCAACATAAGGATTGTTAGAAATTAATTTGGTGGATTTTTGAAGCATTTAAGATATGTGGTTCAACAGAATGATTGCATGGGCAACATATCTCTGGCATGAGCAACATGTAAATATCCAGTATGCCTAGAATCTGAACATCTTTGTAGTAACATATGATATTTAGAGCTCCACATGTCCAAGGTCTGGGTAACAAGGATTACTATATAATCAAAACCAACTGCAAATCAAGCTGATTCTGCTGTCAGATATGTTTGCATTTCCCTTTGAGTGATCTCAGGTAAGGTCCTAGTCAGTATACATTCATCTTCAAGTTCACAAGAAAATGTTGTATGACTGTTTTTATATCTTTCTATTGATAAATGTGAATTTATTGGGCAGATTTGATCTAAACTTACTTTCAGACAGATAACCTGGTAACCAGATGTCAAACAATATACACCTAATTTCAATCTGGAGAGGCTATCAATTATTGAACAGCCAATTGGCTTATGTTGGTTTTAAATGATAGGTTCAGTCTTTTATCCTCCTTTTCTCTTTATTAAAAATTAATTAATTAATTTAATTGACAAATAATTGTATATATTTACAGGGTTCAATGTGATGTTTGAATACATTGCAGAGAGATTAAGTCAAGCTAAACATTATATCAATCCCTAATCTCCTTATTTTTTGTGATAAAAATCTATTCTTTTAGCAACTTTGAAATATACATTGCATTTTTATTAACTATAGCCTTTGTGCTGATGATAGATCATAAAGTTATTTCTCCTGTCTAATTGAAAATTGGTACCATTTGACCAATATTTTCCCTTTCATTATTCCCCTAGCCACAGGTAACCACCATTATATTCTCTGTCTCTATGAAATCAAATTTTTCTGGTTCCACATATGGGTGAATACACATGCAGTATTTGTCTTCTGAGCCTGGCTTATTTTAACATAATGTCATCCAGGTTCATCCATGTTGTCACAAATGACAAAATTTCCTCCTTTTTTAAGGTTGTATGGTATTCCATTGTATATTTACCAAATTTTCCTTATTAATTTATTCATTTTTGGAATTTGATGGACACTTAGATTGCTTCCATATCTTAGTTATTGTGAATAATACTGAAATAAACATGGGAGTGTGGATATCTCTTCAACATACCTATTTCAATTCCTTTGGACATATATGTAGAAGTGAGATTGTAAGATAATATGGTAATTCTATTATTAATTTTTTGAGGAATCCCCGTAATACTGTATTAACTTACATTCCCATCAACAATATACCAGGGTTCCTTTATCTACACATCCTTGTCAACATTCGTTATCTTTAGTATTTTTATTTTATAATAGCCATTCCAACAGGTATGAAGTGATATCTCATTGTGGTTTTAATTTGCATTTCCATGATGATTAGAGATATTTAGCATTTTTTCATATATCTGTTGGCCATTCATGTTTTCTTTTGAGAAATATCTGTTCAGGTCTTTTTCCCATTTTTAAAATCAGGTTATTTGTTTTCTTTCTATTGAGTTGAGTTTCTTATATATTTTGGATATTTGCTTCTTATCAGATGTATGGTTTGCAAATATTTCTCCCAATTCATGGTCTGTATCTTCACTGTGTTAATTGTTTTAGTCACATGTGAAAGCTTTTTTTCTTTTTTGACATTTGTCTAATTTTTCTTTTGTTGCCTATGCTTTTGGGGACTTATCCAAGAAATCATCGTCCATACCAATGTCATGTTGTTTCTCCCTTTGTTTTCTTCTCATAGTTTTACAGTTTCAGGCCTTACATTTAAGTCATCGATTCATTTTGAGTTGGTTTTTGTATATGGTATGTGATAGGTGTCCAATTTCTTTCTTCTGCATGTGAATATCCAATTTTCTTAACACCATTTTTTGAAGAGACTATTCTTTCCCCATTGTGTGTTCTTGACACCATTTTCTCTTTCAATCAACTTACAGAAAATGCCCACAGTCTCACTCTATGCCCACTGTATAGTAAACGTTAAGGTATTGTTTTTTGTCAGACATCCATTATAATAAGATGAGAACTGCTTGATCACATGATTACTAAAAGACTTGATGCAGAGAGAAAACATTTTATCACCTCATATTTATGGTTTCATTTTTAAGGGCCTTAAAATGTGTACTCCCTATGCATGAAAAATAACCTGAAACACAAGCTTTTATTTATTCAATACAAAGTTTTCTATTTATTGAGTTTGTGGATTTTAATAAGATTTAATTGTTTTCCTTTGTGATGATCTTATAATTAGTAGGCTGTATCATTATAGGAATAATAGGTTGAAAAGAATTGGGAGTCTTTGGAAATATGTAAAATATACTGGAACCATTTACCCTAAATGACTCCAAAAATGACACTTTATATTCTAAATGATATAAAAACAAAGCATGATATTTTTGCTCAAAATATATTGAAGCATTGTATTTGACAAAAGATGAATTCTTTGAAAGCAGTTTGCTAAGATTGCAGCAAAAGAAGCAAAAACATGCAGTTCAGATAGAATGAACATGGATGTCAAAAAGGCATATATGTCAGGAGAAAAATTCTGAATCCTGATAGTTCTCACTTCCAATTATAGTTTCAGGTACAATATAAAAAATGCTGCAATGAAATCCAAGTGTTATCTTCATCTGACAGTTTTTCTTCTGCTGGTTTCTTTTTTAGCCAATTAGCCTTTCTAGGGTCTGTATATTATATAAAATTCTTTTATTTGAAACAGATGGATTTTCCTTCATCCATAGTATAATATATTATTATATTTGATCAGCTCATTTCTGCTTGAATCTTTTTCATATTCCAAGGCAGGACTCTGAACATTTAAAATCAAACCTCTAGCTATTACATTTCCAATAACAACCCCAGAACAAGGCTGAAATATGGAAACCATTGGTAAAACTACCTGAAGGAGGATGAATCTTGAATAAAGATTATGTGATGTAAAAATAATGCAGAAATAGGTCAGTCTCATTAATATTCCATCCTCACAAACCAAAGAAATAATCATTCAGATAAAACTCAGAAGAAGATGAAGAGACATTCTGCCTTTAAGGTAAGTATTTGATTACTGTGGTACTATAGGTTCATATTCCATCATTTTGTTTGCAGGTACATATGTCAATGTACTCAAACTCAGTGACCAAGAAGTCTTATTGAATTTTTTTTAGCTTTAGTTTTAGGTCAAAGGGACAAATGTAAAAGAAAAGAAAAATAAAATTCACACAAGAATTTATTTAGGAAAAAATCAAGTTTATATAAGTGTAATGAAAGCTAACATATGCCTTCCTTGCTTCTTCCTCATTCATACAGAGTGTTGAGAGTTACTACAAAAAGCTATAACATAGCAACACTACAAATCTTGAAGTAGTTAAGAAAAGTTAATTATGTTTAATATTTCATATTCCTCATTATGACAATGAAGCACTAAAACAACTGATATATATCATTTTAATCTCAAGGTTTGAAACCAAAGCATTAGCATGTAATTAATCAACAAAATTAAACTAAGCTCTCTGGTCCACTGAAGTTTAAAATGACTTTGAGATTCACTTATTGGCTTATTTTTGTTAAATTACATGAAGATAATTATGTATTTCAGAATGGTAATAAATTTGCAACCAAAATTATGTAAATAATAAACACAGTGGCTCATAGCTGATGAGTGCAATAGGATATTTTTCTCTTAACTTTTTCTACTTTATCTAGCCTGATCATCTGTTTGAGGAACAGCTCTTGAAAAGCTATTTCATAAGGAATAAAGTGTCCCTTTTGAAAAGACACAGACCTAAGGCTTTAAAAATTTGGTCCCGAGGATTAGAAAGAATTTGCTTAGAGGGGAAATTATATAGTGATTAAAACACAGTACTGTTACAAATTATATGAGGGATTTTACAGAGGGATTCTATTTAATTCCTTAAATACTGCATAGTTAAAGCTTAGAGTATGATGTCACCAAAGAGATTATACTATTAAA
This sequence comes from Avahi laniger, assembly GCA_963575035.1. NCBI lineage: Eukaryota > Metazoa > Chordata > Mammalia > Primates > Indriidae > Avahi > Avahi laniger. The sequence continues at coordinate 46,488 of CAUYSK010056251.1, forward strand.
AAGACTGGTGAAACTCAGTTACCAGTATGAGAGGATTAAATGGATGTAAAGAGTAGCCAGATTATTCAATTTTATTAAGGCCAACAGTAAATGGAATAGAAAACAAGCAAAAGTAATAAATTTATCTGGCATAACTGTAAAAATATTATGTTTTCAATACCCAGATTATGGAATTTATACATACTCCCATGCACATGCACACACACAGACTATATATACACACAAGTTGAGAATCCCTTATCCAAAATGCTTAGGGGAAGTGTCTCAGATTTCAGATTTTTTTTTTTTGATTTTTGAATATTTGCATATATATTATGAGATATGTTGAGGATGGAGCCCATTTCTAAACAAAAATTTCATTTGTGTTTCAAATACACCTTGTACACACAGCTTGAAGTTAATTTTACACAATATTTTTAGTATTATTGGACACCCATCACATGAGCTCAAGTGTGGAATATTCCACTTGTGATATCTTGTCAGTGTTCAAAAAGTTTTGGATTTTGGAGTGTTTTGGATTTTGGGTTTACAGGTTAGGAATGCTCAGACTGTATATCCTTTCAATAACTCATTCACAGATAATATTTAAGTGATGCCTGCAAATTAGCTCTAGCTCTAGTGTTAATAACTCAGCACTTGTGAATTTTGATTCTGACACAGTGAAATATTTCCTAGGAGAAAAAAATTTGTAACTTATAGTTGCTTCCAGTTATAAAATTTGACAAGCCAATAAAATGGAATTTGAATGCTTCAGTAATTTGTATTGATGATAAATCCAAACCTTTTCAAAATACTAAATGATTTTAATCTAAGAACTACTCTAAACAAGTTTTCACCTTTACCTTTGTGACATTACGACAGACTTGTTTGTAGAATATAAGCAAAGTGCAATAAATGTACTTTAAAATCAGGAGATTTATAAAGAGAAAAATATATTAGCTTACTAGAGTAGCTTATCAAAAAATTATCAAGTATGAATGAAAACATTCTTGTGAAATTTTCAAAACAATACAAAGTTTAATATTCTATAGGCAATACACTCTACCAAAACTATATCCTCCACTTTTGTTGTCTCCATTAAAAAGTCACCTCTATAATTACAGGGTTGGTAAAAAGAGTTTCGACTCTTTGAATTAGCGGAATATTCAAAAAATATAGCAATTTCCATACATGCCAGAGACAGCGCTAGTCACAACAGCTAAGGTATGCAATCAACCTAAGTGTTCATCAGTGGATGAATGGATAAAGAAAATGCGGTGTGTGTGTGTGTGTGTGTGTGTGTATAATAGAATATTATTCAGCCATGAAAAATAATGAAATCCTGTCATTTGCAGTATCATAGATGGAACTAGAGGTCATTACGTTAAGTGAAACAAGTCAGACAGATAAATACCAATATCTTATGTTTTCACTCGTATGTGGGAACTAAACAAAGTGGATCTCATGGAGGTAGAGAGTAGAATGGTGGTAGCCAGAGGCTGGAAAGGGAAGAGGGAGGAGAGGATCAAGAGATGTTGGTTAAGGGTACGTAAATACAGGTAAAGAAAAGATCTGTAATGTTCCCAACACAAAGAAAAAGTAAATGTTTGAGGTAATAGATATCCCAATTATACTTATTTGATCATTCCACATGTATACAGGCATTAAAATACCACATATACCCCCAAAATATGTACAACTAATATATCTCAATAAAACAATTTAAAAATTATATATTCTATTCTTTCTGGAACAAAAATAATCTGGAGGCATCTTGTTTTACTCAAGATCATAATGATACCTTCTTAAAAGCAGAGGACATTACTCACCTCAGTCTGATTTGGGTTTGATAATATTCTAAAGCGTTACTTATGACACTTCACATCCAATGAAAACAACCCTTGCAGGAAGCATAAAAATTTACTTGAATATGGTTAACACATCTGACTTCATTATCACAAATTATTCCTGTCTTCAGCTTTAATAGTATTGATGATACCAGGGATGTTTGGCTTATTTTCAATATTTTCATACCGTTATAGGACTCCCAACTCGAAATAAGTAACTCTACTTGTCCCCATAAACCAAGAGTTGAATTGTCCATTGGACATTCTTACACCTCACCAATATCCTTATTCTTTAAGGATTATATATTCCTTAAAGCCAGCTGTGTATCAAATTCAGCATATTCAAAAGTAAACATTTTAAATCCTCCTTCCCCTATCTGTATCTCACACTTAATATTCTGTAAGTATACTTTTTCTTTTTGGTTGCAAGATGCTTGTAAAATAAAGCATCTACTATTTCTCCTTCGTATTTATTAACCCAATGCGAAATAGTATATTTAGAATGGTAAAGTGTTCAGACAAAAATGCAATACTTCCCAGCTATCCTTGCTGCTAGGTGTGACCAGATTACTAAGTTATGGCCAAAGATATATGTGGAAGTTGTTAGGTGGGAAGTCAGTGGGCAAGGTCTTTCCCGGGTACATGGAGATAATAGTTGAGCTGCAGCAACCATCTTGGACAATGAAAATTCTGAAGAAGAAAAACAGACAGTATAGCAGAATGATTAAAGGAGTCTGGGTCTGAGTGAACATTGTTGTCATTATCTAGGCCTTGACTGCCAACCTTCCCACTTGGATCATCAAAGAGAGAAATCAACTGCTACTTATTTTAACCACTGCTATTTCTGGTATCTATTACTAGCAGTAGAAGACAATTCTTACTAATGCAGTACACATACCAAGTCCCCAAGAGTCCCTCCAGAGTCTCTCTCCTTTTAGAGCCCCCTCAATAGCCAATTAATCACTAAGCCCTGTCAGTTTAACTTCTTAAATTGATTTCAACTCTTCTTTTGCTCCACCTCACCTTCATTGCTTTAGTTCAAACACTTTTCACCTGTCACTATACCACTGCAGCAGACTAACTCCTCTGCTTCCGCCTCACTTCCTAGGGTATGTCATCCATGCTGCTGCCAGAGCATTCCCTCTGAAATCATTTTCTAATCATCCTCCTCTCTTCTCCCACAAGCTCAAACACCTTCATGAATAATTTCCAACTGGGTATTTTTTTTTTTAGGGTGGCAAAAATGTGAATCTTGAGTATTGCCTCATCTCTGGCCTTTTGCTATAGGAATATCAAAACACTGGTAATTCCCTAAATACACATTTTATGCCTTGTCAATGCCATTTATTTTCTGGAACACTTCCTCTAAAATTGTTGGCTACATGACTCTTATTCACCAATTAAAAACTTACGTTTCTTTTTGAAAATTTCATGACCCTCTGACTTTTAAAACACAATCTTCACTCTATAACATTTGTTATACACAATTCTATTTTTGTATATTACACTGTATTGATATTTATGTGCATGCCCCCTTCTCTTACAAGACAATGGGGAACCCAAAGCTATATAGAATGTCTCACTCATTTTTATACCTCAAATGCAAGAAACTCAGTATTATGTGTGACTAGAGGAAACTGAAAAACAATCAATGGAAACAGCTAGAATGCCAAAGCCTGAATTGAAAGCCTGAAATCCTCATTAATATGCCCCAAATGAAGCTGAGTTAGCCAGATCTTGATGAGGCACATGATGCCATGGTGATGTGAGAGTTTACTCAATCATCCAAGTCCAAATAAGGAAACTTGGAGTGTTCAGGAAACTTTCTCTCTGAGATCTGGCTGTTGTTACACTACAAAGAATTTAATTATCTTGCCCATTGTGTGAATACCATTCACCAGCTCTTCCTAAATTAGGTATTAGCAAAGCTTCCTTATTGCCCCAGAACAATACTGCTGAGCAAAAAGAAGGAAATGCAAATATGTGGAAATCAGAAACTAATTTCAGACTTGCCAAGTAGGTCTCCAACTCCCAAGAGAGTAGCAACTATCTCCACACCCAGATGTCATTAAATATCATATTGTCATTTATGTCAAAATGGAATCAGAGCTCAACTTGGACACTCAAGATTTAGCAGCCACCTCAGACAACATTGCTGAAAAGGCAAATTTTGGAGATTTTGTTCTCTAAAATTATGCCACTATCTTTTCACATGAAAACTAAAACAATACAAAAACTAAAACTAAAAAAAACCTGCCTATGGCCATTGCTTTACTGCCCAGAATTTTAATTCAGTAGGAGAAGATAGATTCTACCAATAAGATAGTCTTTAATAAAATGAAAATAAAAATCAAATAATCATTTTGTGAATTCGATCAATGTAGGCATGGAAAATTCTAATGGGCAGGGCGGGAACATTGTCCTTGATGTGTGTTTATTATTAATAATTATCTGGAAAAAAATAGAATATATAAAAATGGGAATCTTTTCCAGGTTCCCTCTCACATTCTCTGTTCTTGATCAGGGGAAAAAAAATTACTCCTTCTGGGGAAGTAGAATCTTGAAAGGAAGCCAGTAGAGCATGTTCAATAAACCACATTTAAATTAAATTATTGTAATTTTAAGAAAAAAAAACTATTGCTCTTTTAAATGCAAATAGATAGTGATGCTCAACAAAATATCCCCCATCCCCTTCACAGGAGGATATATTAAAATCTCCTGGGGAAGAATCCTAATATTTTTACATCATAGTACTCTGTAGACAAGAGTTTAAAAAAGTTTGAAATGCTTTACTGTAAGGTACGACTATTTCTAAATGGAATTTCTTTTTTTAAATAGACGTATTACATTTTGCATATTTTCAAGAGCCTCCAAACTTTTCGAAGAAATATGACCTAAAATTACCATAAATTGTTGCTCAAAACATTCAGAAATTTTCATCTGCAAAAGTCTAATGTAACTGACAAGCAAGACAAGAAAATACATCTCTTTCCTTTACAATCATATATACCTATGACCCATATTTGCAAAATTGTGAAAAGCCTTGTGTTTGGCCCCACAGTATACTATATTTTTACCAAACCATGTTTTATGCAGTGGTTTATTGAGAACCTGAAAAGCCTACAAAACGCAAACTCTAAGGCCTTAACCTAAGAAATTCAGACTCAACTAGGTATTTTAGAAGATTCTAAGGTAGTTTATGGGGAACCATGTGCTTTAATAAACATTCCATTAATGGTTGGAAATCTGCTTCCATGAAGGAAAGCTGTACGAGCATGCCAAAGGCTCTGAGGACATTTCAAAAACATTCTACAATAGTTTTGGGTGATGACACCAACAGTCCAATAAATGCACCATCTCCACAGTTAACAGCCTTCAAGGCAAAATTTGCTTGAAGGTATGAATTGTTTCAACTTTACTTTTCTGAGAAACTGTCACTTATGGTACAGTGTAGGGTGTACTATTCCTGGCTATCCTGCTGACTGTCTCTTTTCTCACTGCCAGAAAACTTGTAGACCTGGCATGTCCTCTTCTGCATGCACTGCTTGCTGTCTCCTGTGATTTTTGCTACCTGCCCTCTGTCCTGCTTTCTTCCTCAGCTCCCCAGAAATGATTGGTTGTCTCCCCCAACACACTCTTTGCAATTTGGAGTTTCGAAACTATTAGTAGAATTTGACTACTATGCGGAAAAGCTGTTAAGTCTTCCTTTCTGAGAATATTAAACCAATAGCCTCGAAAAATACTTGCACATTTTGTTTATACAGAAAATGAGCATGTTTGTTTATTTCCAGATGTGTTCAGAATATCAGCTTTTATATATTGAGGAAAGGCTACATCAGCTTATCTCATTCCTTAGTTTAAAAGTAAAGCTTTTATATTTTATAGAGTTCTTCAGCTAATTGCATATCATGAATTACTTCTATCATCCTTTCTTCTAATTAACATACTCCTGATAACAATTTTGCTAATGTATTTATTGTGTTTATGAGCCACCTCCAGAGTATTGGTCCCTAATTAGGATAATTCAGATGCTAAAAACCACTCCCCCTGGGTTTAGAATAAAGCAAATCAGACACAGACAGTGCACTGTTTGTTCTGAATCATTTTAAAATAAATCACTATGCAGACAAAATAACACATTCTAAGAACATCAGGTAGTTAAATTTAAATTTCAGAACAATTATTTGAAATTTAAATATTTATGTGTCACCATCGGCATCTTCAGATTATTATTAGGTAAGTAACTGTTACTGCTTGGATTTTAAGGTACACACGATTGTCAGTTTTAGTGCAATTATAAAGTATTCATTCTATTTCAAGGGCATAGATGGGCAAAAATATATTTATGAAATTGAAATTAGCTAAGAACTTAGCTAAATACAAAATGATATCTGTAGGAAGAAGATTATCAATACCATTATGTTATTATGAATAATAAAAACAATAATATTAATAATGTACCATTACTAGAATGATCTGTGTTCTTGTAGTGGCAGATTTTAATAAATAAGGTACAAAATATAATGCCTAACTTGCAGAACACATTTCATTTAGCCTCTCAGTAATTAACTGTGGCCCATGCCATCCTTCTAGGAGAGTGCTTTTATTTTGTTTTCCAGAACCTCGTGCTCTCCTGGTTTTCCTTGTAGATTTCTGCTTACTACTGCTTAATCTCCATTATAATCACTGCTTCTTCTGCCAACCTTATTGCATGTTGTCGATTTTCTGGAGTTTTTCTATCCAGGGCCCTCTTTTCTTATTGAGTATTCCATCCATTTCTAAGTCTTCAATTGCTGTCAATATGTCTCCCAAATCAAAGTTCCCCCAAACGTAGGTATCACTACCCCACTGTCTATTCATTTAGTTACTTGAATGTCCCATAGCAACTCAAGCTCAGCACATCCCAAACCAGCCATTCCTGTGCTACCACCATTTGCAATGAATAAACCACTGACATAGGCATTATATTTAATTTTTCCCCGTCTTCACCCATCATATCAACAAGTTCCAAAATCCATTAATTCTAAATCCTGAACATTGTGATCATCTAGTCCCGCTTTTCATTCTCAAAGAGGCTTTCCGATTTCAGGCAACTGCACTCTCTCCACAGGATGTCCACAGTATTCTTTTAAATGAACTCCCTGCATCCAGTTTTCTTGTTCAAAATTATACTGCAATCCTAGAAATCTCTCTAAAAATGGAATGTCATCCTGTCACTCCTGTCCTGAGACACTTTAACCACCGTATGATAGAGTTCTGAGGCCCAATGCCCTTCCTGATGTCATCCTGGCTTATTTCTCTAGTCCTGACAGTCATCACTCCTACTTTCTTCTTGGGTACCCATCTACTCAGCACTTCTCTTACATTTTCAAAACTGTCCTATTCTCTCTCACCTCAGGGCTTTATATATACTGTTCTTGCTCCTAGGACATCTCCACCTATACCCAAGCAACTTTATTCCCTCATTTGACTAGCTTTTCATCTAAAGCTTAGCCATTATATCTTCCAGAAGTTTCCTTTTTCTATGTTTTGACAGCATCCTGTGCATCTACTGCTATGGCTCTTCTCACACTCTATTTAATTTTTGTAGACCATAACCTCCAAGAGTGCAGGTGTCTTTTGGATAAAATGACTTCTTTTCCTTTGGGTAAATACCCAGTATTGGGATTGCTGGATCGAATAGTGGGTGGTTATCTCTTTAATTTGTCTTTGGAAAAGGCTATTAGAGAAGTAGAAGCTAGAGAAACAAAGAAAAGAACCTATGACCATATGTACTCACCATCAAATTGGTATTAACTGACTTAACTGACCAACACTTAAGTGTACATACAGTAGTAACATTCACTGGGTGTTGGACAGGTGGGAGTGGGGAGGATGGGATGGGTATATTCACACCTAATGGGTACAGTGCGCACCATCTGGGAGATGGGCATACTTGAAGCTCTGACTTGGGTGGTGCAAAGGCAATATATGTACCCCCATGATATACTAAAATTTAAAAAAATTAAAAAATTTTTAAAAAGACAACTGTACTCAAATGTTTATTGCAGCACAATTCATAATTGCAAAGATGTGAATCAACAAAAGTGCCCATCAATTCATGAGTGAAATAATAAAATGTGGTGTATGTATACCATGGAGTTCTACTCAGCCATAAGAAAGGATGAATTAATGCTTTTTGCAATAATTTGGATGGAACTGTAGACCATTATCCTAAGTGAAGTATCTAAAGAATGGAAAAGCAAACACCACATGCGCTCGCTAATAAATGAAAACTAACTGAGGGTCACACATGTACACAGAGAGAAGCAAAAGTCATGGAAATCAAGAAGGGTAGAGGGAGCATGAGGAGAGGGGCAAAAACCTGCCTAACAGGTAATATGAACACTATTCAGGTGATAGGCACACTTATACCTCTGACTCAAGAATTACAAAAGCTATCCATATAATAAAAACATTTGCACCCCCTTAATATTTTGAAATAAAATAATAAAGTAATGATATATATGAAAGAGTTGGAATTTGAACACTGGCTGAATATTTGACAGTGACAAAACATTAGCGTTAACTTTTTGGCTTGATAGTCTTTATGCTTTTAAAAATCCTTATCTTTTAGAGAGTTATGCTGAATATTTACAGATGAAATTATATTATGTCTGGGGTTCCCTTCAAAATAAATAAGGAGAGAAAGGTGTAGATGAGATAGCAATGGCCATAGACAGACAGTGGGTTTGGGTGTTGAGTTCATGTTGGTTCATAAAATTATTCTGTCTACTTTAGGGTACCTTCAAAATTCACATAATAAAATGGAGGGTTTTTTTTGTTTTGTTTTGTAAATAAATAAAATCCAAAGAGAAGGCAAAAAACAAAACAAAACAAAAAACTCAATAATGTGGGGCCCTTTTTCTTATGAATTAAACCTGTAGTGAATTCCATTGAAAGGCCTTTAATTACTGCAATGTCCAGCCCTTAAAAAAATTATTCCCAAAGAATGTCTTTACTTCATACTCTTATTCACACTTATGACTTCAAGTGACATCTCCCCATTCTGCATCTGAACCATGTGCTATTCTTATGAGATTCACACTTGTTGCTCTCCTTACTGATTGTATCAGCCTGAATGTTTCAACAGAATTATTTCCCCTCACATTCCACATTCATAAAGCTGTATGTTGCCTCCCTTCACTAAATCCTGCTCTTAACACTCACCTAGTTACAAAGTCATATATCTGGAATCACATGAAGTTAGTCTATCGCTCACCCTCTCTATCTCCAGATAAGATCTGTTCTTTTTACCTCTTACTAATTAATTCATTTATTTATACATTCATTCATTTAGTAAGTAAATGAGAATTTATTTAGTTACCATTATGTGTTAGGAACATTGAGGAAAAGAGAAGGCAAAAACAGACTTGGTCCCTGCCCTTATGGAGGAAAAGGAAAAAATCAGGGGGAATTACTGGGTTTGGGGTTCCCTTCTTACCTTAAATGATCTTTGTGACGTTCAAACTGTTCTAATATGTGATAATATTTTGTAAATTGTGCAGCACTCTATTCTGCCTTGTGCTAGAGTTAATATTATGTATGTCTATCATTTTTCTCCAGATTGTAAGTGAAGGGGACATATGTCATTCATCTCAGTGGAGTGTCTTCTACCTACTCCATAACTAATAAATGTTCATTGAATTAAAAGAGTCAGATGAAGTGAGATGTGCTAAATAATCTCCTTTAAGAAATATATATACAAACTTTCCACTTTAGGCTTTTAAAAGTAAATTATTAATATAAGTTATTAAACATTCTTCTTCCTGTTGTATTTTTAAGCATCTGTGAATGGACTGAAACAAGGATTTGATGGCACAATGTTTCACTGAGGATTGGTCAGGGCGGCTGAGCTGAGATTTGGCTTGGATCACCATCTGGTTTGGGTGATTTGAAAAGAGAGAAGCAGCCCTTCTCCATACCTAAGCACTTCCCTGTCTGAGTTACTTTGATTGGTTCCTTTCCTCTAGGAAGTGTCCTGGATTTATTCCTAAAAGACAATTATCAAGTGGCTGAGAGCAAGGCCGTGGCTTCTGTAGTCCCCACAATAATGATCTCCTGGAAACATGGCTTCCCAGACAATGGAAAGGAGCTAATCTGTTAATGGTCAAAACAAGTAGGGTAGTGAGTGGTCCAAGCATAAGGCTTAAGGAATAATATTCAATGGAATAAAATGATCACTTCTCTATTCTTTGCACCTAGAAAAATATGTTATTATTATCTTTCTAAATATTAAATATAAACATGGACAAAGAATTGAAATAATTCCAAGGGAAGATAAAATGTGTGTGTTCCATTTCAAATCACTACTGACTTGTAAACCATTCTGTAATCTGCTTATTGCTTTCTGGGCTGTTATAAAAATAGCATTTTCAGCATGTTCTCCCTCCTAAGGATATTGGAGCGCTCAATGAGAGTGAAGGGAATAGAATGAGTGATGAAATATTTACCATGCAAATCTCACCTCGACAAACAATGCAGTATTTCTTGTGTTGACTAATTTACATTTTATGAGAGCTGTTTTTAGATGTGTGCCTCCTTCTCTGTTCACTTTGACTATGCTCAAGGGTGTCTACAGAAAACATCTGTATTGATATTTCTAAAACACTCTTGCCCATTTGGTAGAGTATTTCTGATTCATTTATGTCTAATCTCTTAACAGAAAGTAACACTGTTTTGATTAGATGTTAGTTGACTGCTCTTTTTTCTACTGCACTTAGGATACTTTATTTATTATCTCTAATTAAGAAGAGGTTAGTGCTCTTCCACATTTTATCCAAGGAAAAAATAGCTTATGTAAAAGTTGTTTTAAAAAAACATGCATGTTTAGGTTGTGACTAGATGTCAAACTTCTCCACTGAGGTAGACTCTTGTCCGGCCAGCATCGACAATCCCCTATCACATTTCCAGTAAGAGAACTTCAATTTTCCACTGAAGGACCAATGTTCTCCTATTCTCATTCTATGTGATCCACTTGAGATTGATCCTATCCCCGAGCTTTATTGGTCAATCAGAATAACTGTGAATGGTCCAGAATGGGCCCAGGATACAGCTTGGCCTCAAGAATCCCACCTTAGACTTTCACTAGTTGGAAAAAGCATCTCTTTCTCCTGATGCTGCTAAACTCCCAGAAACTAATTCTGAATTTTCTAGGACCACTGCATGTTGAGAGTCATCTGAAAAAAGAGCTAATGCAGAAAGAACCCAAATACAATGAAAAAGACATTTTTCTGAAGTCATTACTTAATTCCTAGATCTACCAATGACTACAGCTTGTAGCATTCCTGCTTCCTTAGTTAAATGAGCCAAGAAGCCAACTTACACTCTTTTTGTTTCAGCTAATTTGAGTTGAGTTTCCATCATTTACAACTAAAAAAAAAGAAAAACTGACTATTTCCTTATTACAGAACAACAAAATTCTAAAGGGTTTCTTTTCAACTGCCCTAAAAGATAACAAGAACTTATGCCAGAACTGAGCTGTAACTGATTTAGTCCTGAATCAACACTTGCATGCAACTGAAAATTGAACCACAGTGTTAGATGGTTGATAGAGCTTTAAATTACTAATACAGTTATCATTAGAGCCTTAGAAGTAATAGTTGCCCAGATGTTTACCTTTCCTTATGACAGACTTTCACAGGTTTTCTAGAACTCTTGTGGGATATTTCAAATACAATTCCCATATCTGGACAATGTTCTTCTGCCTGTCCTCTCTCTACTAGCAATACACTTCTCTACTGGTTACCTCTCTATGGTCACTTCACCATTCTAGGGGCTTCGTTGGTAAGAATCCCCTTTAATAATGGATCTGGATTGACTTTTGTATATGAATCAAGATGCATTTAATTCTCTATGGATATCCAATAGACTCAACACCATTTATTTAAAATAACTTTATTTTCCCATTTTGCTTTGTCCTAAATTAAGTGATTTTTTTTCATGATAATTTTCCCTATTCTCTGTCAGAAAGACGAATTATTTCCATCCGTAAGGTACTGAGCTGACTCAAAATTGATTTACAATCTTTGTAAGTCTGTGTCAACCTCGGGTTTCCTCCACTAGTAGGTAGTAATCCTTCAGGATTTCCAACTGGGAGATCTGGCTATATCCCCAGCACAATAAGATAATCAAAACTTGAGCTCTGTTTTCTAGGTGCTTTCTGCTTGGCTTCTTAGCTACTTACTGTACAGAACTTAATCAATACATGCTCCCAAGAGAAAACCGATGTTGGGTATGACTATGGTTTCTCTCTATTTCTTTTTTCACAGAAATATTACAATCTCAAGTCATGGCTGCTTCTGAAACCTTAAATTCCATATTTTGGCTCCTCAATCCTATAAGATTGCTTAAAATTTTTTGGCTTCTCTATGTCATAGCAGCCTCCCTCTTCCCAGTTTTTCAGTCTCTTTACATGCTTAGAATTATAAACTGCCTCAAGAAGAAAAGTAACATACAGAAATAACTATTACAGAAGATAATCAGTGGAATTTAAAACAGGAAAACAATATAGAATATCAATGAAATCAAAAGCTATTTTTTGGAAAGATTAATAAAATTGATAAATCTCTAGGCAAGTTAACCAAGAAACAAGAAGATGGAAGATACAAATTAACAATATCAGAAATAAAAGAGGGGTCATTACTATTGATCCCATACAATAAACTACTCTATGCTCACAAATTTCAAAATTTAGGTGAAATCAACCAACTTCTTGTAAGTTTCAAACCACCAAAACCTCACACAGAGAGTAATAGATCATGTGAATCGGACTGAGTCTATTAAATGGATTGATTCAACAATTAATAATTGTCAAAAAAAAAAGAAAAAACAGACCCAGATGATTTCACTGTGAATTCTACCAAGTATTAAAAAAATAAAAATGATACTTGTTCTCTACAATTTATTCAAGAAAATAAAAGAAGGAATTCTTGTAAGCTCATTTAGTTTGGCCATAATTACCCTAATACCAAAATCAGAGAAAGATATTAAAAGAAAAGAAAACTACAATATAATCCTCTCATGAACAAAGACATAAAAGCCCTGAACAAAATATTAGCAAATCAAATTCAAAAAGATATAAAAAGAATTGCATACTATAATTAAGTAGTAATTATTCTAAGTATATGAAGCTGATTCCATGTGTGAAATCAATCAATATAATCAAACATATCAACAGCCAAAGGAAGAAAAATCATATGATCATATCAATTGATGTAGAAAATGCATTTAGTAATATCCAATATTCATTCAAGATAAAAGCTCTCAACAAACTAAGAATATAGACGAACTTCCTCAACTTGATAAAGAACATTTACAAAAAACATACAGCCAATATAAGATCAGGAACAAGGCAAAAATTTCTTCACTCACCACTGCTATTCAATATCATATCAGAAGTCCTATAATGAAACAAAAAAGAAATAAAAGGTAAACAGATTGCGATAGAATAAATAAATTGTTTTCTTCACAGGTGATTTGCTTTTCTCTATAAAAAATGTCAAGAATCAACAAAATATCCTGGATTAATAAGCTCTTATAACAAGATCCTAAAATATAAGGTTAATATTCAAATTTTGTTGCTTTTCTACTATGCCTGTAATGAACAATTAGAATTGAAAATTTTAAAAAACATATACATCACTTAAAATAGCACCCACAAAATGTAATACATATAAATCTAACAAAACATTATGACATCTATATGCAGAAAAGCATACAACTCTAAGAAAAAAAGCATTACAGATATAAATGAGGAGATATTCCATGATGAAGGACTGAAAGATCCAACTGATTTGAAATATTATGTCCATACACAAATGTGAACATGAATGTTTATAGTAGCTTTGCTTATAATTACCAAAAAAAAGCAAACTTCAATAGATGAATGAACAAACAATTATGGTATATTCATGTAAGGGAATATGTATATTTAGCTATTTTCTTAGTCTGTTTGGCTTCTATAACAACATATCTTAACTAAGTAATTAATAAATAGTAGAAATTTATTTCTCGCAGTTCTGGAGGCTGAAAAGTGCAAGACCAAGGCACCAGCAGATTCAGTGTTTGGTAAGGGCTCACTCTTTGCTCCATAGAAAGCACCTTGTTGCCCCATCCTTACATGGTGGAAGGGGCAAGGCAGCTCCCATTAACCACTCTTATAAAAAGCAAACCTCTTTTATAAGAGCACTAATCCCATTCATGAGGACAGAGTTTTTATAACTTACTTACCTCCTAAAGGCACAACCTCTTAACACTATTGCCTTGGGAGTTAGGTTTCAACATCTGAATTTTGGGGAGGACACTCACATTCAGACCATAGCAGTAATAAAAAGAACTATCAAGCCACAAAAAGATATGGGTAAATGTTAAATGTATATTGCTAAGTGAAAGAACCAAGTCTGAAAGACTATGTGGTATCTATGTACAATTATGTGACCTTCTGAAAAAGGCAAGCCTATAGATATGGTAAATAGGTCACTAGACCTATGGGTTCAGGGAATGGTTGAATAGGTGAAGCATGGGGCTTTGCTGGGAGCAGTGAAGTTATTCTGTATAATACTGTGATGGGAGATACATGATATTAAGAATTTGTCAAAACCAACAGAACTTTGCAGCATAGGGAGTTAACCTTAATATTTGCAACTGTTATAAAAATTATTTATGAGGTTAGGGATCCCAGGAGGAACATAGATTGTGGCAAGAGAGTATTACAAATGTAGGAAGCAAACTCACTGAATAGGGTGAGGTAACAGATGCTAAACTAAATAAGTAATTTTAGAAATGAGTGGATTCTATAAAGCTAAAGACAAAAAGCACTGCGCATAAGCCCTATACTTTGGGTGAAAAAGTTGGTTCCCAAAGGGGTGCAGGTTGGCAACTCTGATACTGCTATTCATATATACTAAAATTTAACAATGATGTAAATGTATGGTGGATGGTGGGAGTCATTTTTTCACTGTAATATGGAAATTTATGAATAAGTACACAGAGGAGGCTGGGATGATCCATTTAGAGTTACATACTAATATGAATTTATGTTTAGCTTAATATAGATGCTATCAGTTACATATAGATATATTTGTAGGCATGTGTTTATATATATATACATATATATATATATATATATATATATATATACACACACACACACACACATGCATATATTACTTGCCCTGTCAGCTGACAAGGTCTATAAGTAATGATAACCTGTAGTAACTAGCACACCAAGTACTCAGAATTTGTTCTAATACCAAAAAAAAAAAACTAAGCCTTCTTGGATCAACAGCTGATTCTAAGACTAAAAAGATGGAGTCACTGAAAGAGCTCCCAATGGCCAAAGCTGGAATTATTTGACCAACAAAATAAATTAAGTGGTATTGTATTATAGCCCAAAGAACAAAATAAATATTTATAAGTTCATAACAATATAAAAGAAGGATGGAATAAATAAAGAAATATAAATAAGAAGAGACAAATCTCCTGTGCAGAAGAATTCCAAAGAATTTGTGTAGATACTCCACCCTCAAGGAGGGGAAGTGTAACTGTTATTATAGATGAGATGTGTGTGTTTGTCTCTCTGTCTGTTTTCTACACTTAATATAGTGCCTGGCTCATAATAATTACTCAAAAAATAATAGTGGTGATGGTAGGAGTCATAACTGAAAGTGCAATCATTTCAATTATTTAATAATAATAATAGAGAGGCACTAGTAGAGCCACTTTGCAAATATGTTTGACGGTATCTGCCAAAGCTAAATATTTGTATAATCTATGCCTCAGCAATCCAATTCTCATGTATATATTCCCAGTATATCTAAATATAGACATGTAATCTCCAAATATGTGTATATTTTACCAAATGGCATATATTAGAATGTTCATAATAATATTATTTTTGGTAGCCCCAAGTAAAAATACTCAAATCTCTACCAACAATAGAATGCATAAATAAATTGTGGCATATTCACAATTTAAGAAATAGCATACGACAATGAGAATGACAATATACAATCACGGGTTACAATACAGATGAATTTCACAAACATAATGTTAAGTTAAAGAAGTCAAATATAAATGAGAATATACTATATGATTCCATTGATATAAAATACAAAAACAAGCAAAAAACATATGTTGTTAGAATTCAGGATTTTGGTGTCTCTTGAAGGCTGATGGGATGGATAATGGCTAGAAGTGAGCATGGGGGAGCTTCTGGGTCTCTTGGTCTGGATGCTATACGTGGGTGTGTTCAATTTGCAAAACCCCATCAACCTGTGCACTTATGTATACTTTTCTGTGTATATATATATTATATTCTTTAAAAAAGGTAAAAACAAGTTATTGTGAGGATTAAATAAAATCAAAACACATGAATCCATCACAAAAAATCAATCAGCATTAACCATGCCTACCTATGTAATGACTTTCAGACTGCTGAATTGTCAGTATCATTGATGTGAAGAAATGAGTGATATATTATTCTTTTTCTATTACTTTCCAAATTCTTTATCCAGAGAATGATTATGTCAAACTGAGTCATCCAGGGGCTCCTGTATTTATAAACTTGTGCCACACGGAATGACTGCCAAGAGAATATAAAGTGAAATAAGATAAAATAAAAATTGCTTCCTCACAGTGTCAAAGGATGCCAGTGCTATTTTGGGCAATGTGTCATGGTGAGAGGATTATTATCACTTTTAAGATGACTGTGTTAAGATTGCACCTGGGAAAGTTTAAAAAAAAACTGGCAGCTCAGGAGACTCCAGCAGTAGACCGAGTGGTAGGAGGCCTAGGATGTAGTACAAAGATAATCTATGAAGTTCCATGCCTGTAAAACAAAAATGAGGAAGAAAGATGGGTGAAAAATGCATGCAGTTTTGTTTCGTTAGTGAGAATGAACATAATAGCCCATAAACATCAGAAAAGTGTAAATCCTAAAATAAGAGAATAATATAGTCAAGTGGAGGTGTATCAATGAGTAGTGGAATGTCATCTTTAAAAAGCAATTTAGGTTAAACATCAGAAAGAAACATCTGAGAGTAATAACTATTCAACTATGGAATACTCATTTAAGAGAGACGGTGAGTTCCATTTTTCTAGACGATGCAAACAAAAGCAAAATAAGCAGCCAGATAGTGAGATACAGATAGTGACACTTTGCAAAGAAGATATTGGTTTGGTTTGGCACCCAAAATTCTGAAATTGATCTCATTTTATAAATATGCTAAAAGACATGTAATTCCAGATAATTTGGGTTTTGTTTTTTCGTTTTTTGCCTTTAGCTTGTCTTGTTACCAAGCGTTTATCTCTGAGTAGGTGGATAAGAAAGATAAAAGATCTGCTTTACGGCAGATGTTAATGTGTCTCTGTACTATCATTAAAACTAATGCTGCATTACAGTTTTTAGCAAAAAAGAAAAATTCAGGGTTTTCTATCCTATATCTACCTGATAAAACAGTGCATGTCATGGTGTAGTCAGTCAATAAGTATTTTTTTGATAAATAATGAAAAGATTGAACTTAGAGAAAAACACTCCTAAATTAGTCTCATCATTTAAATATAAAATGACCAAATCATTATGCCATGCCAAATCCAATTTTCAGCACCACATTGAATCACACCTTTTGTTAGAGTATTTAAATTTTATGAAATAAAGTTAATTTTTATATATTTGAAAATCAACTATTTTGCCTTTTTGTTCCTTAAAACTCTTTGAAGGTCTTTTGAGAGCAGTATAGTATTAGATTTTCTATGTAGAAATGAAATTACAGTAATTCAGATTCTAAAAGCCCCTAGCTATCAAATCTTTTGTAAATATAATTTATAATACAGAATAATAAACAAAACATCAGATAAAATAGACAGGTTTTCATTTAGTTGAGATACAACTTTTCCACACAGAAGAAACCTATTTTCTTCAGTCTCCTTTAATCTTCTTCTGTAAGTGAATGTTGTATATACAATACAATATTTGATGATAAAAATGAAGAAGCTTTCATCAAAGACCAATTTATACCTTGGAGGATAATTAAATTCTCATGAAAGTAGCATTTGTTTACTCTTTTGCTGTTTTCTGGATTATAAATTATCTATTATATATTACTGGCATAAATATTCTCCTTAAGACCTATATATTAAGAAACAACATATTGTTTTTTAATTCTAATACTCTAACTTAAATCACAATTTCAGAATTTCCAATAAAAGTTATTACGGTGGAAGGCAGAGTGAGACATTTTTTCCCCCAAGAATTGTTATGGTTAAAACTCCAAAAAGCACAGTGAAGAACAACAAAAATACACAAAAGAAACTATATTAAACTAAAAAAGCTTCTGCACAGCAAATGAAACAATCAACAGAATGAAGAGACAAACTGTAGAATGGAAGAAAATATTTGCAAACTATCTGACAACTGATGAATATACAAGAACTCAAAATGACTCAATAGCAATAAAAACAATAAACCAATTAAAAAGTGCATGAAGGAGCTTCACAGACATTTCTCAAAATAAGACATACACATGTGTCACGCCGTCCTGACCAGCAGGAAGGACGCAACACTCGGAGTTCTTCCAACAGCGTTTTAATGGGGCAGATTATAGGAAATACAAATGGCGAAGACCCCGAAGCAAGACAAGCACAGGCTTATATACTGGTGAAAGCTAGGTGGCAAACTGTGATTGGACATGCCCTTAGGGTCCTCCCCAAGAAAGGCGTTCCTCTGCTGGCGCATGCGCTCAACTGATGTTTACCTCAAAGTTATTTGGTGCTCAGCGCCATCTTCTAATGGCGTCGACTGCAGCGCTCCACAAACCCCCACACTATTTTTCACAATGGCTGTACAAATTAACATTCCCACCAACAGTGCATAAAGAGTCCCAGCATTTGTTATTTCTTATCTTTTTGATAATAGCTATTCTGACTTGGGTAAGATATGTCATTGTGGTTTTAATTTGCTTTTTCCTGATGATTAGTGATGCTGAACATTTTCTCACATATTTATTGGCCATCTGTATGTTTTCTTTTGAGAAATGTCTATTCAGATCTTTTTTCCACTTTTTAATCAAATTATTATTACTTTTTTGCTGTTGAATTGTTCGGGTTCCCTTATATGTTCTAGGTATTAGTCCCTTGTCAGATTAATGGTTTGCAAATATTTTCTCCCATTCTATAGGTTGTCTATTCACTCTGTCTGTTGTTCCCTGTGCTGTGCAGAAGCTTTTCAGCTTAATATAGTCCAATTTGTCTATTTTTGTTTTTAATGTCTTAACCATAAAATCTTTGCTTAGACCAATATGCTAAAATGTTTGCCCTATGTTTTTGTCTAGTATTATAGTTTCTCATCTTTTGTTTAAGTTTTCAGTTCATTTTGAGTTGATTTTTATATATAGTGATCTCTGCTTTATCTTTTATTTTCACTTCTTATGTGCTGTACATATATATTAGTTATTTATCTTGATTAATTTCTGTCTTAACAACTAGAGTATACATAACATGAGGGCAAAGATTTTTGTCTGCATTTGCCACAATGATATCTTCTGCATCTACTGGTATTCTCCTGGTATTTGTAGGTACTCAGGAAATATTTGTTGAATGAATGAATGATTTCATATAGCGCCTCCTGTTAGCTTCCTTCACTTTAGTAAGGAAAATTTAGTCACATTTTCCCCCTTCTCTATTTCCGTACTACATACAGCACTGTAAAATTTATCACTTTGTTTTGACCTTATCTCTTTTAAAAAGTAGTACGCCTATCAGAATATAGATCCCTTAACATATATAACTTGTTTTATTCATCCTCAACTGTTGTTGCAGTGGCTAGCACTTAGCAGGTATTTCATAAACATTGGTTGAATTGAAAACTGAGTAAAGTTCTGTTAAGTAGTTACAACTAAGAATGTAGAATAATTTAGAATTTGCACAAAATGGTATACCTAACACCAGCAACTATTTTAAGTAAAATAATATTGAATGGTCTTTTAACATGGTCAGAACTACTCTTCCCACTGAAATGAATGAAATATATAATACGTCTTTCTTTGTTCAAAAATGGGTTGATATTAAACTGGGATGTTTAATTTTAAATTTTCCAGAGATGCTGTCTTTAACACTGTGCCCTCCTCTGGTTTATCCATCCTTTATTTGTCTTGCTCTTTTACTCCTTATGAAAGAGGTTCTGATCTCAAAAGTTGTCCTTTTGCTTCGAAGCACTGTTTTTTTTTAAGAGACAAAGTCTTTCTGTTGCTCAGGCTGGAGTCACTGCAACCTCAAATTCCTGAGCGCAAGCAATCCTCCTGCCTCAGCTCCTGAGTGGTTGGAACAACAGGTGCGTGCCACCATGTCTGGCTAATTTTTGTAAACTTTTTGTGGTCTTGCTGTGTTGTCCAAGCTGGTCTTGAACTCCTGGGCTCAAGTGTTCTTCCCGCCTTGGCTTCCCAAAGTGCTGGAATTATAGGTATGAGCCACTGCAACTGGCCTGTAGTGTTATTTTTAGTCTATAGTCTCTAATTTATTTATAGGATATCTTTTTCCCTTTAAAGAAAGTTCAGCCAAGAAATATTTTTCAGACCTTCCCTTAACCAATGAAGTCAAATCATACCAAGATTGTTCCTGAGAAAGTCTGATTTATTCAAGTTATTAGTCATAACAAAATGCTTATATCTTCTAATATTACTATCCACATTAGAGTTAATAAGTAAAATTGAAATTTTCACCTGAAGGAATAAAAGAACACCCTAATGGCCCAGATATTTAGCTGCTACAAGCCGTCCAGAATGCAGGGAATCCTTTGCAGGGGTGAGAATGGGACGGGGAGAGACCAGGGTACACAAGGAGCAGCCGGATGAGCTGTCCCGGGACCCAGTGGGTTCCAGGGGTCTGAGAGAGGACTGGAGAGGTGCAAGGGTACTAGACAGAGTCAGAGACCTTCAGCCTGGGCCAGAAAGTTCAGATCTCTGCACTTTTGCTTTAACACGTGTCTGTGAGAAAATGTCAACAATTAAGACTGAACTAAATGCTTTGTTCTCCACCTCTGTCCTGATTATAGATCGCAATGGGAGAATAGTGAAAAAAAGGAGGTGAAAATTGAAGTCATGACTATATGAAATTAATAGTCATTGTTGTCATTTATGTAAATGCTAGGTAGTTCGTTGGCTTTTCATTTGACAATAACAAGATGTGTGTGATTGAATGTGATTTATTCCCCATTGTAAATTTTAATTTGATTAGAATTGCTCATGCTTTCAGAGTCTACTGTTAAACAACATCATGATCTGCCTACAACTTAATAGAATAGATGAATTGTCACAAAAGGGTTTGTACCTAATCACTTAAACCAGGTAAAAGTTTGATGTTTTGTGGAAAATGTTACAGTGAAAGATGGCATGTATGTTTCAGATAGAACTTTTGTATACTGTTTGCATTTCATGATGATTGATAAAGTAGTATTTCTAGGTGGTCCTTCTTTTCTTTTTTTCTTATGTATTTATTTATTTATTTCAGAATATTATGGGGGTACAAAAAGGAACATTATACATTGGATGATCTTTCTGATCTGCTGTTTATAGATTTAGGTTTCAGTGATTCAAGTCTTTGAAACCACATGCTTAATGTCTAAAGTAATTTCTAAAACATCTTCTGCAAAGTCAAAAAATAGCCTATAATATGACTTGTAACCACAGCATAAATCTGAAATTGAAGGTATGAGGTTCCAACTTTCAAATATTTCTCACGCATCTTGGCTTCTGTAATTTTTACCATCAGAAATGTGGGGTACAAAACGTCAATTCTGTAGTCACTTCTAATTGGCATGGTTTGTGATAATACTATTTAAATTCCTTATCAAAGGAGTAAATGTAGCCTCTTTGTAACTCTAGGAAATGTTACATAAAAGAGGGTGTTCAAATTTTCAGAGAGATCAGCCTCCTACTTCAAACATATTCTTGGCAAAATAATGATTGAGTTCATTGGTCCATCATGCTGTATCCTTCTGTCTGAATCAGCTTTCCATTTGAATATTGACAAAAAGGATGATCTTCTGTTTTGACCTTTTAACCCCACCATGCTAATCCTTCCTTTATTCCAAAAAGGGGGGTCCCCAGAGAGTGGATGTCCTAATGTTTCAATTGTATTCCAAATTTTAAAACAGGACACTTTTTGTTTTTAATAAAAATTAAGATTATTAACACAAAAAATAATTAATAATAAAATTCTACAAATCGCAATTTGGAATTCCACAATATTTAGCATGATATGCTGTGCTGCGTAATATACTATTAAAATCAGCTGTCATAGAAATAAAAGATGCACATGAACATCATTGTTCATCAAATCAATAAACAAAATAAAATGGTTATATACAGAGCATTGCCTTTTACTAAATCAAACCAAGCTGGATTTTTCTTTAACAGTCCTGTAAGACTACTGAACCAGACATAAGCTGACCAGAGATTTTCCTTGTAGTTTCAGAATAAAAAGTAAAAATCCTCACATTCACTCCTGACAGCCTAACCTTTGGAGCTGATAATCTGAAATAGGACATAATGCTCTAGAAGAGATATATCTGGGGGTCATCTCATGTGGAAGCTGAAGGTCATTTCCAACAAAGCAATCAAATATCTAATAAAGCCTTAAGATCACATCTTTGGCATATAGGCAAGCGAAATAAACTAGACAAGAATGAAAAAGCTTAGAATCCTTTTATCTGTAGTAAGAGAAATATAGCTACTGAATCTTGCTTATTCTCTGAATATCAGTGTAGAATTTGGCAAATGCTCATGAAGGCTGACTTTGCTTGATATAATCAATAACAAATGAATGAATTGATATTGCATCAATTTATAAAATGGAGGGAAAAGTTGTTTTTTATACTTGTCATTGAAAAAGTAAATTTTTACAAAAATGCTCTGAAGATCTCATTTTCTTTGATTAGTAACTTTCCCATTGGCTCTACAAAGTTTATTTTTACAATAATTGTAGAATAAGCTAATCTTCTGTTATAGGACAAATCAATCAGTATTTATTAGAGAACATGGAAACAGGCAAAATGAATTTTAATTTATTCAGGTCAACATCTTGACATTAGAAGCAAAAATACATTTGCTTTTAAAAAGTCTTACATGGATTTTATGTTCGGATATTTGATAAGTGCAAATCTATTGTTCATATGTGCTGGCAATTTAAAGACTTGATTTGAAATACTCAGTTTAGAAAAATTCACAGAAAAACTGAATAAAAGCTGGTTTAAAATATTTGTTACAAATATACTCACATAAATAAACTGAATTTTCTTTTTCTTCATCAGTCACTAAATTTTTGACTCACATTATATAGACTGGCTTTAAAGTAACAGTTAAACATACTATTATAAAACAAAGAATAAAATTTAAATGAAACTCAACCTTAACTTCCCCATAACATCTTCCATTTCTCTGTCAAAACCTCACTCAAAGTTAAATTTTTGGAAAACTTTTAATGACAAATGTTAATTAACTAAGCTCCTCCCCTTCAAATTTTCATAGTGCTAATTTATATTTATTAATATATGTTATTTATAGTCTTTCTCTGAGAGTTTATGTCTTCCCTTTCTTCTGCATTTCATTGAGATATCTACTTAAACAAGTCTTTGGAGTGCTTTGGTTATTGCTAGATATTTTTAGACTCTACATTAACAAATTAAGACTAATACAATGACATTTACTAAATACTGCCTAAAAGCCACACAACACAATTCCATCTGAAAGACAAAAAAATCACTTTTACATCATAAAATTAACAACTTATTTCATTGTTTATTGCCACCTTAAAGTTGATGATTAACTAGTTCATCCTTATTCTGGAACTTTCTAGAAGGTAGATAAACAACATGAACTTTTAAGTGTTCTTTATTCTTTAGTTGGTAGTTACCACTTGGTATTATGCAATCATGGAAAGAGAACATTTTTATACCGATATCTGTGCTCATATTCCATTGGACCTAATCTTTGGAAATTGAAAATCAATCTTTTTTATATGAATATTAATTATATTTGTTCAGGATACTGGAATTTGAGAAAAGCAAAATTTTTTGAAACATGTAATTTATACTTAAAATACAATTCATCATTCTGCTGATAATGGAAAAATAGCGGTATTTGCTCTTCTTGTGAAAATTTTGAGAATTCTATTCACATACCCTACTTGTTATGTACCTTTGTTATTATATACTATGATTACTGAAGAACTTGAACTTGAAGCAGGGCACTTATAAAGTGGATAGCAATTGGTATTACATGTGCCCTGTGTTTGATTTTAATCCTAATTACTCTAAGCACGGGGTTGTGTTACGAACAAGTAGATTTAGAATTCAACATCCTAATGCTGTAAAAACTAAATCACATTCATGTAAAATGGAGATGTTCCAAGAATTTTATGATCTGTTATGTGGCAGTTTGAGTTCTTGGCCATGATATCCAGGGCTCTCTGCAGAACAGAGTGGCAGACAGATCATATCTCCGTAGAATTCATTGTTATGAATTGGAACATTGCTGGAGAGTGATACCATGTCCTGATCTTGAACAAAACTGAAGCAATTTCTTCAGCACAATGTGGCCTTTCCATGAGTGTGTTTTTATTAATAAGATGCATTCCGCAGGATCAAGGTGAGACTGTCTTAAATAATTTCTGTAAAGCAAGAAAAATTTGTGTTTCACTATATTACAATACATACCAATATTTGGAATAGGAATATAGTTCTTGAAGTAATAGTTCTAGTTATTTAATATATGAAGTTCGAAGATCAATAGAAAGTAAATCAAGTCATGTGTTTCAAAATGTGTAAAAATTTATTGCTTTATATCTTAATCCAAAAGTAATA
Source organism: Avahi laniger (assembly GCA_963575035.1). Lineage (NCBI taxonomy): Eukaryota > Metazoa > Chordata > Mammalia > Primates > Indriidae > Avahi > Avahi laniger. The sequence continues at coordinate 71,208 of CAUYSK010056251.1, forward strand.
AGTTCTCATTGTTGAAAATTTAGACAATGTAGAAAAAGACCAAGAATAAAGTAAAATTCAAATGTAATCCAACACATAAAGGGCACTACTATAACATTATGGTATTATTTTTTAGTATTTTTTTCTTCTGTGTATAACACACATCCATATATACATTAATGATTTACATATTTGGGGTGAAACTGTAAATAATAGATATTTTGGATTGTTTGGATTCATTCATCATTTATTTTCTTTGTAACAACTCCTAATTTCCTGTTTCAGTATCACCTCACCCATTGTGTGTAGTCTTGGTGGAATTGTAAATTAATAAGCCTTTTCCTTCCCCAACCAAGGGACTGGCAGTTGACCAAAGAGAGAACAATTAAGTTTCTTTCTCCCAGGACTTTGGATCTTGAATGAAGTTACAGAAAGATAGGTGGGATGGGGATGGAGGATATAAAACATTTGGAGCTCATTTGTCTCAATAGTTAAGATGGAGAAGATGGTTGAGTAGTTCCCTGCCTGTTTCCAAGCTTATCTTATTCTGCCTCCTGGACTCCTTTGTATGGACTCTCCTGCCTACCTGAGTCAAAGCTTGTTTTTGTGCTTACAACCAAAAGATCCTAACTGACACATTAAGTACACATTTTTTTAAAACCTATTTATTTCACATCTCTATATTGTGACTATAGCATATATAATACATAATATTTGGCACAATAAATGCAACTTTGATGATTTCTTTAGGTTAAATTTCTAGAAGTAGAACTGCTTGCTACACACACTGTGCTCATTTTTCATGTCTTTTTATTTATATTTATCAGTTTGGCCAAAGAATTGTTATGCCAATTCTGAGAATATCCACTTCTCTGTATTCTTTCCAAAACATTTTTACCTAATTGCCAATTTGATAAGAAAAATACTTTATATTTAAAGATTTCAGTTGTTAGCTAATAGTAAGTTGAAAACATTCATCTTTTTTATGGTCACTAAAATGTATTCTATGAATTATTTCCTGTATACTTTTTACCTATGTTTTTTCTAGTGATCAATGTGTTCCTACCTTATTTATTTGTAAGAGCACTTTATATGTTAAAGACATTAAACTTTAGATTAAATATGTTGTACATATTTTTATAATTTTTCATTTGACTTAATATTTTAAGTATTTTTTGGCATATAGAAATTTAATTTTTTAATAATCAAACTTTTTAATCTCTTTCCTTTATGTTTTCTATCTTAAAGGCTGATTTTAGAAAGGCCTCCATATAAAAACTACATAAATATTCATCTTTATGTAATGGAAACAAGGTTTGCTCATTTTAAAATTAATTTTACTATACTTGATAGTTATTTTAGTGTGTCATGTGAGACAATTATTTCATTTTATTTTATACTTGGTTAATCAGATATCCCAATATGAATCATTGATCAAATATCAATAATATTTTCTGAATGATTATTCATTTCCCACTTAGTTAAAATGCCATCTGTATCATATATTGCCTTGCTATACAAAGTGTGACCTGGAGAGCAGCAGCGGTAGAACCATCCGGCAGTTTGTTAGAAATGTAGAATCTTAGGCTCAATCCCAGATCAACTGAATCAGAATCTGGATTTAACCAAGGTCTCCAATATTTGTTTGTACACTTTCTAAGAAGCACAGGTTTAATTCTCATTAATTCTTAAGTCATTCACCAGGCAACTAATTTTCTTTTAGTATGCCTCATTATTTTTAATTTTTGAAAAATGGCTACTTTCTGGTTTATTCTTTGAGATGAACTTTATAATCATATGATCAATTTCCAAAAATAATTCCTTTGGCATGGCATAGATTAATTAACATGTTCAAGGTGTATGTATCTATTCTGAACATACTAAAAGCCTTTTGTTTCAACTAGGATTAGATCTAAATTTATTAAGGGTTGTTTCAAGGTCCATTGGGACGATCATATGATTTTTCTTTAGTTTACAGATGTGACTTAGTATGCTTATAGATTTCTATAAATTAAATCAACAATGTAGTCCCAGGATAAAATTTATTTGGTGACAGTGTTTGTTTCTTTACAAGAGCTTCTAGAATTTCTACTATTTTCTTTAAGATTTAAAAAAAATTTTATACACAAATAAGGCTTATCTGTAGATCCTTTGTGGCATGTGTATGCATGTTTGTGTGTGTGTGTGTGTGTGTGTGTGTGTGTTATTGCTAGATTTCATTGTCAATGTTGCTATGACTTGATAATATGAATTATGACATTTTTCATCTTTTACTATGTTTTTTCCAGAATTTTATTATTAAATATTTTAAACATATACAAAAATAGAAAGAATTGTATTGGAATACACATATATATACCCACCAACAGAGTCTAAAATTAACATTTTCTTATAGTTGTGTTATCACCTGTCTATCTATATATTTATCCTTCTCTGCATACTTTATGTTGTTTTATGCATTTCAAAATAAGTTGCATATATCGGTACATTTGCCCACTAGCCAAGCATGCATATATTTCACTAAAGTTCAATATTATCTCTCATTTTTCCCTGATGATATAACATTTACATACAGTAAAATGTGTACTTCTTAATTGTTTCATCAATGAGTTTTGAAAAATTCATACACCTGTGTAACCCAATCTTCTGTCAAGTTACATAACATTACCATCATTCCAGAAAGGTCACTTAGTCTCTTTGTAGTCATTCTTTCCCTGCCCCTGAGAGGCAACCACTATTACAATTTTTTCTACCACAGATTTGTTTTGTTTGTTTTCACATAAATAGAATTATGCAACATTAATCTTTTCTAAGTCTCTTGCATTTAGCAAAAAATTTTGAGATTCATTCTCAAAATGTGATGTGTATGTTATCACTGTTTAATTTTGAAAAAAATTTCTAGTTTTTCTATTGTATAAGTGTACTACAGTTTGTCCGTTGTTCTGTTGATGGACACACGGGCCATTTCTGGTTTTTGGCCAACACGAGTAAAGCTACCATGAACATCACTGTAAAGTCTTTTTGTGGACCTAGTTTTTCATTTGTCTTGGGAAATATCTAAGAGTTGAAGTACTAGGTGACATGGTTTAGTTTTCTGAAAAACTGCAAGGATTTTTCAGTTTTGTTTTCAGAATAACTATATTTTATTTTCCCACTAACAATGTATGAGAGTTTTGGTTATGTCATATCCTTGCCAATATTTGCTGTCATCAGTCTTTTTAATTTTAGCCATTTTAGTTAGAATATAATGTTTACCAAACTATTTAAACAATTAATATGAGGTATGAATAATGTGTCTCTTGGAAGTCTGAGAAATAAACTATCTCCATTCATTCTTTGAAGGACACTTAGGCTGTTTCCTTAACTTGGCCATTGTGAATAGTGCTGCAATGAACATGGGACTGCAGATGTATCTTTGTGATACTAATTTTGTTTCCTTTGGATTTATACTCAGGATTGTTGGGTCATATGCTAATTTCATTTTTAATGTTTTGAGAAAATTCCATACTGTTTTCAGTAGTGGCTGTGCCAATTTACATTCCCATCAACAGTGTTCAAGTGTTCTCTTTTCACCACATTTTTGCCAGTGTTTATCTCATGTCTTTTTGATCATAGCCAATCTAACGGGTGTGAGGTAATAGCTCATTATGATTTTGGTTTGCCATTTCCTGAGGATTAATGATTATGAGCACCTTTTCGTGTACTAGTTGGCCATTTGTATACCTTCTTTGGATATACAAATTATCTGTTCAGGTCCTTTTCCCATTTTTATCAGGCAATTTATTTGGCTATTTCTTTTAGTATATAGATTTCTTATGTATTTTCGATTTTAACCCTTTATCAGGTATATGATTGTCAAATATTTTCTCTCATTACGTAGGTTGTTTTTTCATTTTGTTGATTGTTTTCTTTGCTGTGCAGAAGCATTTTAGTTTGATTAAGTTTCACTTGTTTATTTTTGCTTTTTTTGCCTGAGCTTTTGGTGTTGTATCCAAAAAATATTGCCCAGACCAATATCAAGGAGTTTTATGATTTTAGGTTTTATGTTTAAGTCTTTAATCCATTTTGTGTTAATTTTTGTAAGTTTTGTAAGGCACAGGTTCAGTTTCATATTTTTGTATGTGGATATTCAGATTTCCCATTACCATTTATTGAAGAAACTATCTTCTTCCCATTGTGAGTCTTTGGTGCCTTTGTCAAAGATCAGTTGACCATATATATACATTTGTTTATTTTGGGGCTTCCAATTCATTGGTCTATATGTCTGTTTTTATGTTACTACCATACAGTTTTTATTGCTATAGGTTTATGATATAGTTTGAAATTAGGAAGTATGATGCCTTGAACTTTGTTCTTCTTGCTTAAGATTGTTTTAGCTATTTAGGTTCTTTTGTAGATCACTTTGGGTATTATGAACGATTTGACAATATTAATTCTTCCAACCCATAAACATGGTGTATCTTTTCATTCATTTGTGTCTGATACAATTTCTTTCATCAATGTTTTGTAGTTTTCAGTGTAGAGATCTTTCACCTCCTTGGTTAAATTGATGCCTAAGTATTTTATTATGTTTGACACTATTGTAAATGGGATTATTTTATCAATTTATTTTTCAAATCTTTGCTAGTGTATAGAAATGCAACTGATTTTTATTAATTCTATATTCTGAAACTTTACCAAATTTGTTTATTAATTGTAATGATTTTTGGTGAAATATTTAGAGTTTTCTTTATTTAGGGTCATGCCATCTGCAAACAGAGGCAATTTTGCTTTTTCCTTTTCTATACTTTCTTGACTAATTGCTCTGACTACGTTTCCAGTACTATATTGAATAGATGTGGCAAGAGCGGAGATCCTTGTCTTGTTCCTAATCTTAGAGAAAAAGCTTTCAACATTCCACCATTACGGTGTTAGGTGTAGGCTTGTAGTATATGATCTTCATTGTGTTGATGTGCATTCCTTCTGTACCTAATTTTTGAAAGTCTTTATCATGAAAGGATGTTGAATTTTGTCAAATGCTTTTTCTGCATTTTTTCAGATGAGCGTATGTTTTTTTCTTCATTCTTTTAATGTAGTGAATTACATTTATTGATTTGCATAGGTTGAATCATCCTTATACCCCAGGGATAAATCCCAGTTGATTGTGGTGTATGATCCTTTTAATGCAATGTTGAATTCAGTCTGCTGGTATTCTGTTGAGGATATTTGCATCTATGTTTGTTAGGGATGTTGGCCTCTAATTTTCTTTTCTCATAGTGTTGTTGTCTGGCATTGGTAACAGGGTAATACTGGTCTAGTAAAATGAGTTTGGAAGTGTTCCCTCCTGTTCAATATTTTGGAAGATTTTGAGAAGGATTAGCATTAATTCATCTTTAAATAGTTCGTGTAATTCACCAGTGTATCCATCTGGGTCTGGCCTTTTCTTTGTTGGAAGATCTTTGATTACTGACCCAACCTCCAGACTCAGAACTTCTGTTCAGAATTTCTATTTCTTCATGATTCAGTCTCAGTAGGTAGTATGTTCCTAGGAATTTATCCATTTCTTCTAGGTTATCCAATGTGTTGGTGAATAATTTTTCATAGTAATCTCTTATGAATCTTTGTATTCTGTGGTATTAGTTGTACTATCTCTGCTTTTATTTCTGATTTTGTTTATTAAGGTCTTCTCTCTTTTTTCTCAGTCTAGTTAAAGGTTTGTAGATTTTGTTTAAATTTTCATAAAAACCTACTTGTAGTTTTGTTGTCTTTTTCTATAGTTTTTCTGGTCTTTACTTCACACTTTTCTGCTCTGATATTTGTTATTTCCTTCCTTCTACTAACTTTGGGCTTAGTTTTTTTGTGGTGTTGTTTGTTCTTCAAGGTATAAATTTAGGTTGCTTATTTTATATCTTTCTTTTTTTTCTCACATAGGTATTTATTACTATAAACTTTTCTGTTAGAATTACTTTTGCTGCATTCCATGTTTTAGTATGTTGTGCTTCCATTTTTATTCATCTCAAGATATTTTTAAACTTTCCTTTTGACTTCTTCTTTGACTCCTTGGTTGTTCAGAGCATGTTGTTTAATTTGCACATATAGCAAATTTTTCAATTTTTCTTCTGTTATTTATTGATTTCTAGTTTCATACCATTCTGGTTGGAGAAGATCCTTCATATGATTTTAATCTTCTCAAATTTTTTAAGACTTGTTTTGGGGTCAAATGTATGATCTATTCTGGAGAGTGTTCCTTATGTGCTTGGAAAAAATGTGTTAGGTCCAGTTATTCTAAAGTGTCTGTTAATTCAAATTTTCCTTATTAATTTTCTGTTTGGATGATCTGTCTATTTTTGAAAGTAGGGTAATAAAGTCTTCTACTATTACTGTATTGATGTCTATTTTTCCCTTCAGATCTACCAATAGTCCTTTTATTTATTTAGGTGCTCCACTGTTGGGTGCATACACATTTGTAATTATTATATCACCTTGATGAATTGACCTCTTTTTCGTTATATAATGATTTTTGTTGCTTATGACAGTTTTTGACTTAAGGCTGAATTGAGTCTCTTGTAGGCAGCATATAACTGAATCTTGTTTTTATATCCACTCAGCCAGCCATTTTATTATTTTGATTGGATAATTTAATCTATTTAGATTTAAGGTAATTATTGATAGATAAAGTCTTACTATTTCCATTTTGTTAATTGTTTTCTGGCTGTTTTGCAATTTTTTTTTCCTTTATTACTTTTTTTGCTGTTTTCTTTTGGCATTAAATGATTTTCTGAAATGGTGTGCCTTAATTCTTTCTATCAGTTGTGTGTCTACTATAGATTTTTTCTTTGTGATTACATGAAGATTACAAAAAAATCTTATAGTTATAATAATCTACTTTACGCTGATAACAACTTAATTTTTATTGCATTAAGAACTCTACATTTTTATTGCCCCTTTTTATGTTTTTTTTTTTTTTTTTAAGACAGAGTCTCACTCTGTTGTCCTGGCTAGAGTGAGTGCCGTGGCGTCAGCCTAGCTCATAGCAACCTCAAACTTCTGGGCTCAAGTGATCCTCCTGCCCCAGCCTCCCAAGTAGCTGGAACTACAGGCATATGCCACCATGTCCAGCTAATTTTTTCTGCATATTTTTAGTTGTCCAGATAATTTCTTTATATTTTTTTTAGTAGAGATGGGGTCTTGCTCTTGCTCAGGCTGGTCTTGAACTCCTGAGCTCAAACAATTCGCCCGCCTCGGCCTCCCAGAGTGCTAGGATTACAGATGTGAGCCACCGCGCCCGGCCCATTTTATGTTTTTGATGTTACAATTTGCCTCTTTTTATATTATGTATCCATTAACAAATTATTATAGCTATCATTATTTCTAATATTTTGGTCTTTTAACCTTTATGTTAGAGTTATAAGTGATTTACACACCACCATTACAGTACTTTGAATTTAACTGTATACTTACTATTACCAGTGAGGTTTTACTTTCATATGTTTTTACGTTACTAATTAGCATTCTTTTATTTCAGAAAGGGAAGAACTTCCTTTAGCAAAGCAATTCTAGAGGTGATGAACTCCCTCAGTTTTTCTTTATCTGGGAAGTCTTTCTCTCTCCTTCATTTCTGAAACACAGTTTTGCCAGGTAAAGTACTTTTGGTTGGCAGAGGTTTTTTTTTTTTTTTTTTCTTTCAGCGGTTTGAATATATCAACTCATTCTCTCCTAGCCTTTAAAGTTTTGGCTGGGAAATTTGATGGTAGCTTTATAGGGATTCTCTTGTAAGAGAGAGACCTCTTTTCTCTTGCTGCTTTCAAAATTCAACATAATATCATCAATATTCCAGTTGCTTTTTTTTTGCAGAGATTAATGATGTGATCCTAAACATCACGTGGAAATTCAAGGGACCCAGAATATTTAAAACAATCTTAAAAACAAAGAAGAAAATTAGGTGGTTCTGTGGCATAGTGGATAGTGCATTGGACTTCTAGAGGCTAGAGGCATTCAAAGAAGAACATTGAGGAAATCACACATCTCACTTTTAAATTTTACTACAAACACAATAATTAAGATATTATGGATGTTGGCATAATGATAGTCATACAGACCCATTGAATAAAATTCAGGGTCCAAAAATAAATACACATATCCACGATCAATTGATTTTTCCATGCAATGGGGAAAAATAGTCTTTTCAACAAATGGTGCTGGGACAAAATGCTATCCAAATGCAAATAAAATTAAAAGTGACTCCTACTTCATATCTGAAAAATTAACTCAAAATAGATCAAAGACCTAAATTTAAGAGGTAAAACTAATACTTTTAGAAGGAAACATATGAATCTGCAATGCTAGATTAGGCAATAGATTGTTAGTATGACACAAAAAGCCCAAATAATAATAATGAAGAATACATAAATTTGACTACATTAAATTAAAAATGTTTATGCTTCAAATGGCTTTATCAACACAGTGAAAAGACAATGCACTTATTAAGAGAAAATTTTTCAGATTATACAACTGATAAAGGCCTAGTATTCAGAATATATAAAGGACACTTACAACTCAATAAAAAGACAACCCAATAAAAATGAACAAAGGATCTGAAGAGGTATACCTTTGAAAATATAAAAACATCAAATTAAGCACATGAAAAAATGATTAACATCATAGTCATTAGGGAAATGCACAAAAAAACCTTTAATGATATACCACTTAACACTCACTGGGATAGCAATAATAAGAATTTTTTTAAAAAGAAAAAGAACAAGTGTTAATGAGAATGTGGAGAAAATGGAATGCTAAATATAAAATGATGCAATTATGTGGAAAACATATTTGTGATTTATCAAAAAGTTAAACATAGAATTACCATATACCCCAGCAATTCCAATCCTAGTTATGTACCCAAGAGAAATAAAAACATATGTCTACATAAAAGCTTGTACTCAAAAGATCATAGTAGCATTATTCATAATAGTCCAAAAGTGGAAACAGCCCAGTGTCTATCAACTGATGAATGAATAAATAAAATATATTATGTCCATATAATAGGATATTATTCAGCCACAAAAAAATGAAGTACTATTACATGATGCAAGATGGATGTACCTCTAAAACATTACACTAAGTAACATAAGCCAGACATAAAAGGCCACATATTGTATGATACTATTTATATGGAATGTCCAGAATAGGAAAATCCATGCAGACAGAAAATAGACTAATGGGTGCAGGGGATTTTAGGAGGAGGTGATTGGGGCTGAAGGCTAATACATACTAAGATTCTTTTTGAGAGAATGAAAATTTTCTGGAATTATATAATGGTGATAGTTGTACAACATAATGAATATCCAAAATAGTCTCTCAATTATACACTTTAAAATAGTGAATTTTGCCCAGATATAATCCATACATTTATGGTAATTGATTTTTGACAAAGTTGCCAAGAACACACAATGGAGAAAAAAGTCTTTTCAATAAATGATGTTAGGAGAAACTGGATATCCACATGCAGAAGAATGGAATTATACACTTATCTCACACCGCATAAAAAGACAACTCAAAATGGATCAAGGACTTGACTCAAAATGGATCAAGGACTTGAATGTAAGACCTGAAACTACAAACCTACTAGAAAATATTGCAGAGGAAATTCTCCATGATATTGGTCTGGGCAATGACTGTTTGGATATGACACAAAAGCACAGACAACAAAAGCAAAAATAAACAAGTGAGATTAAATCAAACTAAAATGCTTCTACACACAAAGGAAAAAATCAACAGGGTGAACAGGCATCCTGTATAATAGATGAAACTGTTTGTAAATCATATAGTTGATAAGGTGTTAATATCCAAAATATATGAGGAATTCAAATAATTCAATAGCAAGAAAACAAATAATCCTATTAAAAATGAGAAAAGAACCTGAATAGACATTTCTCAAAAGAAGACATAGAGTGATAGAATGAGAGGACCCATTTTATTTTTTCCATTTATTTAAGAAACAGAGTCATATACTGAACTACTATGGTTATAAAAAATGATTTTATCTATGAAAAAATGTTTTAAGTGATTAAGATGAAAAGGATAAAATGATCCATTATTAATAATGGCTCAACTTTGCTCATTTTAACTCACAGCAGACAGAGTTTCCTACTTAGAGACACCGATAATTAAATGCTTTGGGGCAAAGGGAATAGATGATAAAATTTAAATTAAAGTCTGACCCAAAGGTACCTACCTGTCTAAGAAAAAACTCTTGATTCTTTCCTTTCTCTAAGAAAAACCTCAAACCCAAATAAAACCCATCGCTTTTTCATGGTTTCACAATTCAGTAAGAAGCATATCATCATCCCTCCTGTCTTTTTCTCCATTACCAGCCATATCCAATCTAAATTGTAGTACACGCATTGCAATTTGACTATTAAGCATAACGTGAATACCTTTGTAATGAGGGGAATCCCTCATTGGTTGGATCCTTGTGGGAGACAGGGCTCATGATCTGAGGAGAGAAACTGAACAGAAGCAAATACTTCCTCTCCTTGCTCCCAGAGCCATCTAGTCACTGGCCCATCGATTAGGTCCAGGGAAGTGGATCCTCCAGCTGGACCTTTGACTCTGATATGCAAAGATGCAGTAGTAGTTTGCTATTGTCCATAGTGATCATGGTGGAATCGAGAGTCCAGTCCTTGCCAGCATCCACCATTCCTGTGGGCTGACTTTGATGGTGTTCTTGGCCATCTACTCTTCTTTTGTTCTCATCTGTTTTCCAAGATAATTTTCCAGTTTACTGTCAACGCTGCTAGTTTCCTGATACCTTTCCAATTAATTCCTCTTCTTCTAGGGTTGATTTCTTCTGTTCTCAACAAAGAAAATTAAGCAAGACAGTTGCTAAAGACTTTCAGTTTTCTTTCCTAATTGTCTAAGAAAACTTCCACTTGTCTCACTCTCCATCACTACCACCCAAGTCCAAGCTACAGCACTTTTTTTTCCACTCTAAGGCAGTAGCTTCCTATCTCTTCTACCCGTATTCATGCTGGCCGTTTTAGAATCCATTTTCTACAAGGCAGCTGGAGGGATCCCTTAAAAACATAAACTGATCATTTCACCCTGTTTACATCCTTCAGTGGCTTCTTCTTTTTCTTTCAAATAAAGACCAAATCCTTGTATGGCTTGGTCTCTACCTACTTCTGCACCAGTATAACCTTTTGCTCTCTGTACTCCAACCTCATTGACTTTTGTTCAATTTTTCAGGTGAATTATGCTGCATGTTGCCTCAGGACAATTATCTGGGATTCATTTTCATTCCTTCAACAAATATTATTTGGCAGTGCCACTTTCACTGAGTTAATTTCAACTCAACATTAACACCAACGCTCAAATAGTCCCTGAATCCTCAATGAAAGCCAGGCTTTTTTTTTTTCCATAAACCACTATTCTTTTTTCTGAGCACCCTCAAGCATCACTTGTAATTTATACACTTGCTAGTATGATTTTATGATTCTCTGTCCATCTCAGTGGTCAGGAATCACCTCTACCTATTAACTTCCTGTTTCATGATGTTTCTTAGCATGGTGCCAGGAAAATAATAAATATTCTATTAATATTTCTTAAATAAAATATTCATCGAATAATATACATAATATGACTTAGATTTAGAGGGCTACTATTACACATATATTTCTAAAGTTAAAAATGTATAGTATAATTTCTTTTTGTTATTTAATCTTGTTCAACTTTGTGATTTATCACCAGATTTCTAAAATCTGTTGGTAGTTTGTAGAAGTAAATGTTTCTCTCTCATTTTCTTGTTTCTTTTTTCTTTCATGTTTCCTTTGCTACATTATTTCGTGCACTGTATTTCTTTAGAAAAGCAATGCTTGAGATCATGTATCTCTATTTTATTGAAGTTACTCAATTTAAAGCCAATCATCTTAAATTCTTCTAAAAACCTCTAAAGCGACCTCCAGTAAGGAAAATAAAGTGCTTATCTGAAAAAAAAAAATGGCAGCCTTCTTCATCCAAGCTTGACATATAGAAATATTCTCTTTCTCCCTCAATTTTACTTAGTCATAAGTTTTTAGTTCAAGTTTCAATTCTAATAGCTGACAAACATTTAATGCTGAAAAAAAAATGAACGGCTGCTTCCAAATAACACACTGTTCTTTGAGAAAAATCACTTAAAATATCAAATTCATCTCGGCTCCATTATCAGTTGTTCTGAAAGTCTCATTTGGGTCATTTATCTTTGTGATCATTTTTTTTGATCCATATATTGGCATTTAGACAGGTGGGATAGATAGTTTCTAAAAAAAAATACACATGTATAAAAATGCACCCATTATATCACTGCTAAAATATTTATAATAAAGGAACCAAATTCAATGTGTTCATTTTTATAATAACTTTAAAGAATTCATGTTTAATTAAAAGTGATATATAAATCATGCTGTTTGCTAGCACTATTGACTGTGCTGTTCCCATTCTGCCAAACTTAATATAAAATTAATTGTTAATTTTCAGGCCAGTAGTCTGCTCTTCACCAAGAAATATGCTGATTATTTAGACATGAGTCAGTGAAATATTAAACTTCATAACTGATGCCTCTCTTTTGTGATGTCTTAAAGTAATTCTCAAAATTTGACACTACTCTTAATGTATAACTTTCCCTTCCATACACTAAAAAAAAATGTTTTGTAATATAAATTTCAAGGCATGTCTATACATCAAGTCTATTTCACATTCAGTTGAATGATTACTATTTCAGTAAAGTACACTTAGCATTAAAAGTAGTATGACCTTGGAGGGTGGCAAAGAAGGACTTATCTTTTGCACAATCACGCACGCAACGGTGGATTAATCCAAACTTTTCCTACTTTATAATATTTGAAGACCTCTGGGTTAGTGTGACCTCACATAAACAAATATAGCATTTCAACAGTCTTTCACATGCTTGTTCTAAACAAAACTTCAAGCCAAAATAGCCACCAATTCCAAAGAGAGTGATGATTAACTTAGGGAGTGCTTGGCTTTATCTTCAAGAAGGTTAACATGACCTTGAATGACAGAATGATATTACTTTACTTATATTGTATGCATTTTATGTGCTGTTAGGATAATGGCTATTTCACTTTTTGGAGGTTGCTCTGAAAAACTTGACCAGTAAATGTTACTGTGGCATTGCCCTCTTTGAAACAGAGTCCCCAGCAGTACTGAATGGCTTTTTATACTATCTTTTTTTTTTTTTTGCCTGGTAATAAGGCACACGGATTCCCTCATTAAATAGAAATCCAATTTCCTTTTTCCAAGTGAAAGAAAAGCATATTTCCTAATATTTTCACCTCATGTGTGACAGTAATGAGAACTTATTTTTTTTTAATATCTCTACTGCATCTCTGCAAAGCATTCCATCCTGCTGAACAAGGCTAGTGTATGTCTTAGCTCATGCCAAGCCACTTCCAGCTTCTGTGCTCCTATCATTTCCATGATCTGGAATACCTTCTTTCCAGCTGACATTTTTCTCTCCCCAATATCTAGCTACTCAACACTTTCCTTGATTTTCTTTGTACCTCATTAATGTAACGGATGAAGCTCACGCTTGGGAAATACCACCATACCTACATGTAACTAGGATCTCTTATACTGCCTAGAAATTCAGTTCCAAATCTCCCCATTTATCTTTCATTCATGAAATAAAGTTGGGATATAAGTAAGAATATAGTTGTTATGCCATGAATTCAATCTATTGTTTTAAAATAATTGGCATGGCTTTATAAATTATTTTTAGCAGCAAATTATTTGTAGCCCATGCTACCAGTAATGTGTCATAACACCGATGGAAAAGCACCGACCAGGTCAAACTGAATGCTATTTATTCATCAAGATTCAATTCAAATCTATTATAATTCGGAACTACATTCATTCATTTGTTTATTCATTCACTCAACAGTTATTCATTGCCTGAACAAGACATTGCATAAGGTGTTGGTGCTATAAAGACAAATGGAATAAAGTCCCTGTTCTCAAAATGAGCATGGTATACTACCCAGGTCTTTGTGATAGATATTTTTGCATTTTTGAGTTTGGAATATCGAAATTCTTCTGGACACATCTCTCAAAGCAACGACCATCAAGCTATTAGAGTTAGCATAGTGATAGATATCTCCACTACAGGTAAAACAGACAGACATGTAAATTAATAGTTAACCAGTAAGATATAATTTGTAGAGTCCGGTAAATATTATAAGAGCAAAAACTTTAATGTCTATTCATTAATTTAAAATATATAATTTCTGTAGAACACCACTGGATTCTGTGTGAGAGTTAAAGAAATGATCTCTGAATAGAAAAAATAAAGAACTTACAAGGGTAGATAAAATGCATATACCCAAATAAGAAGAGGACAAAACCAATATGCTTGTAGATATATTATCCATGAATTACTTCCACATTCTCTTTTCTAAGTCATTATTTAACCTACTACATTCTGACTTCCGATCTATGCCCCAATCTCAGATCTTCCTGGTACCAGCAATCATTTTCCTAGTTTCCAAGATCAAGGAAAATATGTGGTTCTCTTGATTTTTCATGTGACTCAATCCAGCCTTAATGTGTGTGAATGTCAATAATTATTCTCTGTCTATTCACCTTTTTGGTTTATTCTCACTATTTCCCAAAAACCTGTTTTTGCCTCTGATGTTTTTGTTACCCAAATGATGTTTCTTAACAAACTTTCTTATGATGAAAATATTAAAGGTCATTAAGTATGAAATGTCTGATTTTCTCAAGTACTAAGTTTGACAGTTGATATCTCTGACATTTTCACTTCATTCTTTCAAACACATGGTTTTTGGTTTGTGATTATTTTTCAAATTTTCTTTAGAGCGGTTTCTGTGAAACCATAGATAAGTCAAAAATTCATGTTATTTTAGAATATGAATTCCAACATGGAACCAGTACTGCCCAGATAGCTCAAAATATAAGCAAAGTGTTTGGGAAGAGTATGGCTAATGAACACACAGTACATCCATGTTTTGAAAAGTTCCATTCTGTTGCTTTTAATCTTGAAAATGAGCCACATGGGCCACCTGAGACCAAGATTGATAATGATGAGCTGAAAGCTGTAGCGGAAGTGAATCCATCTCAACCTATGCATGAATTAGCAGCAAGCTTTGATGTTACTATTCCAACAATACTGGACCATTTGAAACAACTCAGCAAAGTAAAGAAGTTGGATAGATGGGTTCTGCATGAATAAAACAAGCGTCAGAAGAGAAATCATCTGGAATCTTATCTTTCTTAGCTGTCACAACATAAAGGCGAACCATTTCTACACCATATCGTTACATGTGATGAAAAATAGATTCTTTTTGACAATTGCAAGCATTTGGCACAATGGTTGGATAAAGATGAAGTGCTGAAACACAGTCCAAAACCTAATATTCATCCAAAAGGCTAATTGTGTCTGTTTGGTGATCCCATGCTAGTATTATCCACTATAGCTTCATGAAACCTGGTCAATCAATTATAGCCTATGTCTACTGTAACCAGTTGGACACAATGATGAGGATGCTTGCTATTAAGCATCCGAGATTTGTCAATAGAGACAGGCCAATCCTCTTGCAAAACAACCCTCAACCACATGTCACACAAACAATGCTGCTCAAACTACAGAAGTTGGACTTGGAAACTGTCTGTCACCCATCATATTCACCAGACCTTGCACCAACTGACTACCACTTCTTCTAGGCTTTGGATCACTATTGCAAGAAAAAATATTTAATTCTCAACAAGCTTTGGAAAATGCCTTTAGAGATTTCATTGCCATTCGCTCTCTAGGCTTCTTCGCTGCTGGCATAAACAAACAACTGCTAAGATGGCAAAACTATGTCATGGTATAGGCACATACTTTGTTTAATTGCACTGCTTCTTGTTTGAGATATAATAAACTAAATTTTAGATTCAAAATAGGACATTTCATATTTAATGACCTAAATAATTTCCAAGGTTCAACTCAAATGTTATCCCTTTTAAAACTTTTACTGATGCTTTCTCAGTGTGATTCTCCTCCATGAAATATTACCGTTTCCCTTCTTTGGGTTCCCACAGTGTTTTATTCATGTACTAACCAAACACCTTTGATAATAATCACTATTTACAAAGTGGTTATTTCCTTTATTAGAGTATTAATTCCTTTAGGGCAGAAATCAGGAGTTTTCTTCATTTATGTATCCTTAAAATATAAGTAAGTGATTAATGTATAGAAGATACTTGATAAATTTGGAGGGAATTAAACTATACTCTTAACATTCATGAATTAAACATCTACAATGTTAGGTGACTCTCATCTAAAAGGCATACATATTTTAATGAAAAATGTTCAATAATTCTACTTATCAAATGAAAGGAAAATTGACAAAAAGATAAAATATGTTTACCAGTTCCTGAAACTCACAATTATCATTACACTACACAGTGATTTGAGGTGGTATTACTCACTTTGTCTGTTTGTAACTCTTAATGATTAAAAGGAGAGAAAGGTAGTTTTGACTCTTGAAAATTTACCCCTTCCCATTTTATACTCTCTTCTGCTTTGGCTCCATAATCTTGAAAGTATACTGTTCAATAAACACTACTGGTGCCTTAAAGATACCTTATAATACATAGGTAGCATTTATCAGTGCATACTTATTTTGGTTACCAACCCACCCCTTCTACTTAGTTCCTAAAAATGGATCAGGGGAAATGGATCAACTGTCAATCCCAGATGTCTCTAGAGCAGAATAGTTTTCTCTTGCTAGATCTAGCCTTAACCTTCTTCCTCTCATCAATATTCTGCTTGAACTTTGCAGACTTCAACTGTATTTTTGCTTGTCCCAGTCTTCAACTTGGTTCTCTTTTTATTCTGTCTTCAAATTATATTTATACCTTCCACAATTATTTCTCTTCATTTAGTTTATGCAAACAGAATTCAAAGAGCAGTCGGAGAAAGACCAAATAGAGATTGCAGGATTAGAATGAATCCAGAAGTCACATGGGAGAAATATTAAGCACTTGATATAATGTCTTTCTTCAGATTTCAGAGTCAAGATACCATAACGGAGCCATTCCAGTACTCTTTTTGCTGTACTCTTTCCCCATGTTATTCAAAATGTGATCGCATTCATTCATTAGTTGAACATATAATAACAGTGTGCCTAGTATATACACAGTCCTATTCTAGGCTTGAGGGAGGCGGCAAAGTCCAACATAGTTCCTTTTCAATTAGAGCTTTTATTGTATTTTTAGGGAATAAGATAGGCAATAAATAAATACACAGCACATCAGTGGGGGAAACATGCTATGCAGGGAAAAAACTAACAAGGCAATTGGTTAGAAAGATGGAGGAGATGGTTTCATTTTACATGGACTAGTCAAGGAGATCCTCTCTACTGGGGTGACATTTGAACAGAGATAGATATGAGAGAAGGAAATGAGCCATAGCACTATCAAGAGGGTGAATGAACTTGGCATGGAAAGGAATGAGCTCAAAGACCTGAGGTCTTAAAGCAGGAGTGTGCTTGGCATTTATATCCATCAGCCTCCCAGCAGAATAATTTAAGAAGAGTCTAATCAAGAATCTCTATGTAAAGGGAAAAAACAGAATGTAAGGAAGTCGTTGGAAAAAAATGCAGTACTTAGGACTAATAACAGTGGATTTGCATTACTGATGTTAGGCCCAAAGGGGTGACAGGTGAAAATAATGGCAGAAGCCAGAGACAGAGAGGGATGTGTACAGAGGACTACTTTGTAGGATTGAATACCCTAGATGAAGGATCTGTGTGGCCTGCTAGCAGACTACCTGCAGGGAGAGAGATAGTTGCTATATATTCTAACCTCTCTCTCCTCCTCTCTCTTATTTCTTGGCAATGCTCCCTATTGGCTGAAACGAGAAGGCTAAGGCATGCTTTGATGAAGTCTATACCATTCTCCCTCTCAGGGCACAGAACAGAGGGGACAAGCATGGAGAGTGGATCTTGAGGCATAAATGAAAGGCTCCCAGCACAGCAAATCTGAGGACTCAATGAGGCCAGAGTGCCTGGATTCTAGTGAGAAAATTGACAAATGGCAGGAGATGGGAGCAGAGAAGTGAAGCCAGATCACGTAGGTCCTTGTTTCCACAATGTGGACTTTATAATGTATTTTGCATGACATGGGAAGTTATGGGGGTTTTTGAAAAAAGGAGAAGGCAAGGATAGAAGTAAGAAGACCATTCTGGAACTGTTGCAATAATCCATGTTAGAGATGATGGTGGCTTGGACCAGGAAAATAGTGAGCATGGTAGTGTGAGAAGGAGTCAGATTCTGGATGTATTTGGACAGAAGAGCTGTCATAATCTACTTATGCTGACTGTGAAAGACAGAGGATTCTCTAGGAATACTCTAGAGTTTGAGCAACAGAAGAGAATAGAATTGCCATTTACCAGGATGGACAAGACTTCCAAAAGTGTAGGTTTCGTGTAGCTATCAGGCATCTAAGTAAAGATGTCATATGTGATTTTAGAAGTTTGGGCCTGGGGAAATAACTTTGGCATTTGTTAGAATATAGATGTTATATAAAGCTATGGGATCACATGAGATTAGGCAAGGATTAAGTGTAACTAAGTAACAGTACCCTAGCACTGACTTCCAGGGATTTCTAACATTTAAACTTTAGTAATGCAGAAAACACACAGCAAAGAAGACTGGAGGACTAGAATGTATTACAGCAGGATTCTGGTGTGCATTGAGTGTAATTGGGTAGTATAAATTGAAAACAAAAAAGCCTGTAGCTACAATGAAAAAATAATCAGAATATGAGAGTCATTGATATATTTGATGATTTTGAGAAAATTGAAAAGGGTCAAACAGACACCACCGAATTTTGATTTTGATCTTACTATTTTTGAAATGTCTAGTTTCTTCAAGTTGGTTGTGAGATTATTCAACACTTTGGGCCAAATTTTTCCTGAAACAAACTGACATTTTAAAATAACTTGGTGAAAAACATATCTTGAACATAATCTGGCCCCAAAACCCGATGCATTTAAATTTTATCTAATGAAATTGTATTTTATTTTAATTTTATAAATTTATTTAATAAATTTTATTATTCAAAATATTTTTATATTACCACCTTTGACATTAGGAAACTATTTGGAGGTATATGCAATGTTCTA
>CAUYSK010056254.1:0-12759 GCA_963575035.1 Avahi laniger
AGACTCTGTCTCAAAAAAAAAAAAAAAAAAAAAAATATTACTCTTTAATCTTAAATAGACTAGTATTGTTATATATTAAAATGATTCCTTTTTTAATTATTATCTTTCATTATATCATGAGGTATTTTTTTAATTTCTCATGTCTCATGTCTCTGTACCATATAAAGGTGATTTAAACAGTCACATAGGACAAAATGGCATGACAGAAAATGCTGAGATAAGACATAGTAACTTCCTCATTCTTTCTGACCCAGAATTTCTTTATTAAATTTTGGAGGACAATATCTGCCTTACAATTGTGCAGAGAGGATGACATTAGATAATATTTAGGAAAAATGTTATAATCTATAAATTGTATATGCATATTAATTATTAACATTAAATAGTCTATAAATCTATTGCAGTAGTCCCAATAAAAAGATGAGCAACTCTATATAAATTTATAAAAGTCTTATAATTTGTGTTCTCATTCATTTATTCTCTTTTGATATTTCTTCACTCTCATTCCATGACCTCCTATCAAAGATTAAGTGAAATCATGATTTTACTTTTTTCTATTAATATTACTCAATCTTTAACTTTATAAATTTTTATATCTCAAACAATTTGATAGTATTATCAACATGTCGTCTCATCCCCCTGAATAACTGAATGGTTATTTCCTTCAAACAGGATAATCTTTTACATAAACACAACAAAACCATCAAATCCAGGAAAATAACACTGATATTAATACATTGCCATTTTATCACCAGACCCCATTGAAATATTGCCAAATGTCACAATAATGTTTTCACATCAAAAGAATTGACTTTAGAATCAAATCATTCTCTAACCATCGTAACTCTTTAGTCACCTTATTATCGGGGTATCTCCTAACAATTTCCTTCATTTCATGACTCTGACATTTTTAATATTATGAGTTATTTTGTAGAATTTTACTCTATATAAGTTTGTTCTTTTCTTATATTTGGATTCAGGTTACATATCTTTAGTAGGAACACAGAACCAATGATGTATTATTCTCATTATGTACTATCAGGTAGGGTGCAATTTTGTTTTGTTCCATTAAAGATGATGTTCATTTTAATCACTTGATTAGGGTGATGTTGGCCTGGTTACTCCCCTGTGGAATTATTATTTTCCCTATGGTAATCAATAAGCATTTTGTGATGCGGTATTTTGAAACTATGTAAACAGTCTGTTCTTCATCAGTTCTTCAAATCATTTGTTTAACAAATTATCTGAGAACAGATTCATGGTGTCCTACTTTATTGAAAAGAATATATTCCATTGCTATGTTTATTTTGACATTCGAAATTTTTCACATGTTTTCAGTGAAAGTTCCTTTAAGGTGGCTTCTGTATCCTGATTATTCAATTTCTTGTTTAAGTACCCTCTTGCTTTCTGGCATGGCAAGATTTTCCAGCAACTTCTTATATTTTCTTGTTCCTGCCCTAGA
Source organism: Avahi laniger (assembly GCA_963575035.1). Lineage (NCBI taxonomy): Eukaryota > Metazoa > Chordata > Mammalia > Primates > Indriidae > Avahi > Avahi laniger. The sequence continues at coordinate 1,463 of CAUYSK010056254.1, forward strand.
ATCATCCATTTGTTCAGGAAGCCCTAAGTCCTTTTAGTAGAAATTGTTATTCAGAAGCCAAAATCTGAGCATTAGGTGAGGTCATTAGTATCAAAGTGTTTTTGGCTCAAGACCCACTCAATAAATAAAATGAAAGAATATATGTACGTGCATGCACATACATGCATATTTACATGCTAATTTAAATCTATACTTATTTTTGTACCTATCATTATATATTGCAAATAATGTGTTCCAATACAATTACAGAGTGTTTATTCTTGTTTTCTTCTTCTACATATTTGAAACTCCATTCTCCAACAGAAGAAAACAAGGATACTAGTATTTTAATATAATTATTAATATATATTTGAGCATATTATCTATAAGTAACCAATCTCTTTAGCACTGCATGTTCTCATTCCCTGCAATGATGCTTTCCTTATCATATCTAGGCTTTGACTATGTATGTCAACAGTTCCCTACATGTGGGCACCCTCTTTTGTCTCTGCAGTCCTGCACCCAGATTTCTTTCTCACCCCTTTCTGGCTCTGACTCCTCATGATAGGCCAAACTCATGAGTGTATGTGTTGTGCATGCTGCCCAGGCTCTGACATCTGGCATCTGTGGCTTCCTTATCTACATGGCTTGTCACCCTATTTGTCCTCTGACTCTTCACACTGAGTAGCCCTTCTGTGAGCATGCTTTCCTTATCCTGCTGGGGCTCTGATACTGTGTTCTGAGATAATAGCATTTCTCCTGTTTACCCATGTGTGTTGTTATAAACCCGATGGTTTTAGGACTTTATTTTTCAGGCAAAGAAGGGAAAGGAAATCAAGGAAAAAAAGAGAATATCTAAGTAAATAAATTGTAGCATATAAACAGAAGATGATACATTGATTTACATTAAATCTCTCTGATTGGTAACTCAATATATTAAATTTTCCTGAAGCATTTGCATTTTATCAGAGAAGAAAACCTTTATGAAAAGAAATTAATATCTAATACTGAACTTCAAGAATTGTAAAAATGACAGAATAACTTTTTCTCACACTATATATTTATTTTCAATGGAGAATTGCTAAGAGTTGGATATTTGTGACCTTCAGATTTCCTTTACATTCACTAGGTGGCTAGCTAATCTTCTTACATAAAATATGGTTCTATACAGAAGCCACACTTCTAGACTAAGGACTTTAGTGGTATAAGAGTTGCACATATAAAAGAAATTAAATACAATTTTAAGCCACAAGAGTCTATAGGATTTTAGAAACTACCCTGAAGTAACACTTATTGAGTACTTCCATAGGGCAAAATTCTAAACACTACATGTACAACCTTATTTAATCTTTATAATAATACTAGGACATAACTTTTCTCTCATTATACAGAGAGGAAACTGAGGCACAGATGTCATTAAATTTTCTCTCCAAAGTTACACAAATAGTGGCAAATCTGGAATTCAATCCTAATCACCTACATTGATAACCATTATACAATGTGGGTACTGATAATTCAGCAAACATAGTTATTGTTTGTCCTGGATCAGAAACTTCTCTGATATCCCAGCAACTTTTTATATAGGCAAAGTAAGTGCCAGAAAAATATTGGAATTGCCATATATGGTAGTTTTCATTATCAAACTTTGGAGTTCTCTTCCTTGAATCATCAGAAGTGCACTTATCTGTGAAAAGAGAAAATAGACCTTTACTCTTATCTGTCCTTTTAAGGCAATAAATGAGATAAGATTCCTTTTCACTGGGGAAGCTTGCTTATTTCTGACTTCCCTTATTTTTTTAATAGAATAAAACTTGGCAGCTTTTATTTCCACTGACAATATAGCTAATTCTTCCACCTTTCTCTTCTGTAGAAAGGTGTGTGAATAAAAATGTGTCATGCTAAATAAACTGTTAATAAACAATTCCTTTCCACATGAAGTTCTTTGTTTAAATTACTTTTGGACATTTTTGTTCTTCAAATATTGTGATTTTTGAGTTAACCAAAATTTCTACATTTAATAAGGAAATATTTATTAGCATTAAAAAACATAAGCGATAATAACTAATGTGTTCATTGTATGTTTTTTCCCTTTAAATGCTTTCAACAATCCCAAATCTATGTTAAGTTGTATTTCAGTAGAAAATATGTGTAAAGAACAAGAATGTATTTCTAGTTTAATGTGTTGTAATAGTTTTCCTCCGTGAAATATTCTTGAGAATTTTTTAACAACTCCATCTATCTTTCTTGAATATAATACCTTTCATCATCACCAAAGTGCATTATGAATCTCCACTTCTGCACACTAATAAGCTGTGCAGTTTCAGTGTTTAGGATAAGAAAGTATGATAACATCTCTTGAAAAGATAATATGTCTCTTTGTATAGCGCACCTTGTCAGAGTAGCTAAAAGCAATTAAAAATAAATGGGAAAATACTGTTCCCAGGGAAATTTGTTTCAAAGTTAGAAAAAGATAAATCCATTTTACAGTTGGAAATATTGGCAACAGAATAAGATTAAATGAGTTCCTAAAAATCCACGTTTTGCCAAAAATAGCCCATGCATTCTATAGACTTTTTCATGTTCCAGTCACTGAGTAGTGTTGCCTTCCTTTTCTATACACTTCAGTCCATGAATTGGCATTTTCATGAACCATTTTAGAGTGCAGTACAAATTTATGAATATCAGTGCAGTGTAGTATATTAAACTGAATCTTGGACTAAGTTTTGGGAAAACAAATCTCTGGTCCTATGTCTACAAATTTTTAGTCATATAATTCTAAGCAAGTATTTTGCATTTTAAAATCTTTGTTTGAAATATTATCCAAATTACTGATTTGACTGCCTGCCACTTTCAAAGAGTTCTTAGAAAAATAAAAGAAATAAAAAGAATATAGATTAAAACCACCAAGTATTATGCATGTAATTTATGATGATGATGAAAATGATATTGGAGAAAGCAATACATTTTTGTAACAATTGATCAATTATCTTTAAGAAATAATCAATGAAAATATTTCTGATAATTTGTGGCTCTTTCATCAAAACTTCAGTGAGCGAATTTTTGTAGCCTTCTGTCAAATATATGATGATTCATTCTTCGTAAAACTCCATAAAATATTAGTAAAGAAAGGCATCTTATCCTTTTCATAGTATAAAATAAAAACCTTGTAGAATGAAGTGCTAGTATTGCAATTACTAGTATGAATTGTATAGTATTCATACAATACTATGAAAATTGTATACCAACAAATTTGATAACCTAGATGAAATGGATGAATTTCTAGAAATATTCAAACTATCAAAACTTACTCAAGAAGAAAGAGAAATATGAATAGACATATATTAAGAAAAACACAGATACTCACCATCAAATTGGTATTAATTGATCAACACTTAAGTGCACATACAGTAATAACATTCATTGGGCATCGGGCAGGTGGTAGGGGAGGAGGAGATGGGTATATACACACCAAATGCGTGCGGTGTGCACCATCTGGGGGATGGACACACTTGAAGCTATGACTTGGGTGGGGCATAGGCAACATATGTAACCTAAACATTCAAGTACAAGTGTCTTTTTTATAGAATGTCTTTTTTTACTTTGGGTAAATACCCAATAGTGGGATTGCTGGATCAAATGTAGGTCTACTTTTAGTTCTTTGCTCTATTTCCATACTACTTTCCATAGAGGCTGTACTAGTTTGCAGTCCCACCAACAAAGTATGAGTGTTCCTGTCTCTCTGCATCCACACCGGCGTCTCTTGTTTAGGGACATTTTGATAAAAGCCATTCTCACTGGAGTTAGGTGATATCTCACTGTGGTTTTGATTTGCATTTCCCTGATGATTAGAGATGTTCAGCATTTTTTCATATGTTTTCTTGGCCATTAGTTTATCTGTTCTTCTTCTTCTTCTTTTACCTAAGGGGTTTTAGAGTGAACAGAAAGCTGGGTCATAAAATCAACTGTGAAGTTAAGCTCCTGTACAAACAACCATATTTCTCATTTCGCCTTTCAAAATGCATGTATTAACCTGTGTATCAGTTTGTTGCATTTCGACATAGCTATTATGAGAAAATGATCCTCTATGATTTATGGTAATATACCTATCTAGCCCCAGAAAGCTAAAGAAAGTATAACTTGGTAAAGAACCAAAAAAAAAGAAGTCATTTCACCTGATATTGCAACCACTTTGCTGGAATAAATTTTTGAATTGCCTTATAAACAGTAAAGTGTTTTTTTAGAAGATTTCTCTATCACTTTACAACATACTATTTCAATGTAGAGAAATTAATTACTAATTGTGATGATATTAAAAAAGATATATATTTGTGTATGTATGTATGTGTGTACATATATGTATGTACATATCTATGCAGGCATGTGTATGTATTTACACACATACACATATATGTGTACATATACATACATGTACACATATATGTGTGCATATACACACACACGGAGAATGAGTGAGAGAGCATTTAGAGACAGTACAATACCAGGTTAGATTGAGTGATGACATTATGGTTCTTGAGGTAGACCAAGGATAACAAAACACACACAGGTAAAACAGAACAAAAATTAAAGTATACGGCACATGTTGAATTAGAAGATTAATTTTAAAAGTACAAATTGTCTATAGCTAATTTCTATGCTTGAGCATTCTATTTAAAGTGTATATTAATATCTAAAGGTTATTTTTTCTTAATTTTCAAAAGGTTACAGGACAGAGAAAACATTCCCATAAATATAAATATTTATTCAGTTTTTGTTTGAGGAAAATGTGAGTCATAATTCTGTATACAAACAGAATCAATAGAATACATGTAAATATAACAGAGGAGACTTATTATGGGAATTGACTCAGATGATTATAGAGGTTGAGAAATTCCCTGATCTGTCATCTGCAAGATAGAGAACCAGGAAAACCACTGGTGTAATTCAGTTTGAGTCCAAAAGCCTGAGATCCAGGAGCTCCATTGTCTGAGGGCAGAAGATGATGGATGTCCTAGCTCAAACAGAGAGAGAGAATTCATCTCCCCAGCTCTCAACAGGGTCACCTGCCCAAATTGGTGAGAACAGATCTTCTTTACTCAGTCTACTTATTCAAATGCGTATCTCTTCAGACATACCTAGAAATAATGTTTTACCGTCTATCTGGGCATTCTTTAACCCTGTCAAGTTGAAACATAAAATTAACCATCACCAGGTTTAAACATCATAGTTAAATTTTAAAAGAAAGAGATCATTCTTCAATGAGAAAGTGTTAGCTTATATTTATTAACTTTACTATACACAGTCATAAAAGTATTAATAATACCTTTTTACTGGCTGTATTTCCTGAGATACATTATATTTGTTAATATCATATGGTGCTACATAATTTCTAGTGAATTGATAAACCATATTCACCTCTTTTATTTCAAAAGAAAACTCGTTAAACTCAATGAATCATATGTCTTTGTACAGGTTCAATTTACAGTGCTTCATGCTTTTTAAAAGGTGATGTTTTGGTCAGGAACAGTGACTCATGCCTGTAATCCCAGTGCTTTGGAAGACTGGGGCAGGAGGATCACTTGAGCCCAGGGAATCGCGATTGCAGTGAGCTATGACTGTGCCGCTGCACTTCAGCCTGGGCAACAGAATGGGACACCATGATTCTTAAAAAACAAACAAACAAAAATGTTTTTAGTATCCCTGACCCAACTTAAGCCAACAAGTAACGCCTGAATGTGCTGTGACTCTAAAATGTGTTTTTGTAATAATTTCTTAATGTTTTCTAAAAAGTTAATTTGTTGACATACTGATGCAAAAGATGGAATTAATAGATTGCACTTTCTATGTCAATTTTCATGATTTCCAGCTAGTTTATACAGTATAACACACTGAAAAGATATTAAATTCAGATTATAATCATCTATATTACAGTGTAATATACACCGTATATATCATCAGACATCTTTACTTCTAAGGAAATGATTGGCTTTTGATTTTGCCATTCTTACCTCATTTAATAATTTTTTTCTTTCTATCGTAATCTTTAGCATTTAACATCAATCTATTATATGAAAATAATGATTCTATTAAAAAGAGAATAAGCTTTCTATACTTGAGAAATCTGTAGTCTAGTTTAAGAGACACATCCCTGAGTAAGTAATTTCAGCAATATGCAAGTGCTACAGAATGTTCAAAGTGGTAAAAGAGCAAGGTCCAACTTCGTGAAGATGTGAGGAAATCACAGTGATGAATAAATGGTTGCCCAGGCAACTTTCATTTCGCCTTTTATTTTTCCTAACATACGCAGATTTTCTCTGACAGAACTACTGATTAGTCAGTACATAACTTCTATGAATTTCCCATGGTATTAATCTTATACTTATGACCAGCAGTGGAGCCTAATTGTCGAAAGTTAATTAGTGAGATCTCATCTATCTCACCAAAGTGGTTGGTCCAAATTTGTCCAATCAGAACTGTTTTCTAATCATTCACTTGAAATAAATTTACCCCTAGAATACAGGACACAAGTTAGCTATTATGTCTGAATTGTTCTCATCTCCTCTCTTCAACTAGTCATTTCTTCTTTTTATTTTTCATGTTAAACCTCATTTATAACTCAATGAGAGATGCCCTCTTGTACTGCAAAAATCAAAAATTCCTTGAAATCATGCAGTCTCATAGAACTATCGGCTTTTTTTTCCTTTGCTTTTGTCACAGATGTAATTTTACATAAAGTATCGTGCTTACTTTATTAATGTCATTCACCCACATAAAACTACCATCTTTCAGTCCAGGAATTATTTTTTCTTTAGATTTTTATTGTATCTTTGTGATGTAACCCAAGACCAAACAATAGATGATATATAAATATTATATAATATTAATATTATACTAAAGGGATAGGTAAATAAACAGACATTCAGTACATCTTGTTTCTTATAGATAGTACATGTTTTTCTGTTCCATTTATATCATGGTCCTTAATTAAGCAGATAAATATTTCTGGCTTTTACATTCAGTAGAGACCATAACATTCTTTTAATTTTTACCTTATTTTCCTTTTCAAAAGTGTTTATTTTATTGTGGTAAGAACACTTAACATGAACTCTACCCTCCTAAGTTTTTAAGCACACAATACATTATTGCTGACATACATCATGGACACAGTTTTATACAGCAGAGCTCTAGAGCTTATTCATCTTCCTTAAGTGAAACTACGTGCACTGATTAGTAACACTTCATTTCCCCCACTCCTAGAACCTAGCATTGCACTCTTTGATTCTGTAAATTTGACTATTTTAGATAGCTCATATATGTGTCATCATGCAATATTTATCTTTCGGTGACTGGCTTGTTTTATTTAGTATATTGTCCTCAAAGTTCATTTATATTGTTGAGTTGCAGAATTTCCTTTTTTTTAAAAGGTTGACTATTATTCCATTGCATGTTTATATCACATTTTCTTTATCCCTTCATTTGTGATCGATATTTAGGATGTTTCACATTTTGGCTATTGAGAATGCAATGAACATGGGCGTGCAGATATTTCTTCAAGATTCTGATTTCAATTTTTTGGATAAATATTCTGAAGCGGCATTGCAGGATCATATGGTACTTCTAGTTTTAATTTTTTGGGTGAGCCTCTATACCGTTTTCCATAACAGCTGCATTTCATCTCAGTTTGTAAAGATTGGGCCAGTGACTACAAATGTCTGTTTTTCAAACTAAAGCTGTCAGCTGTAGCATTATATATTCTTTACTCACATTTTCTAATTGAGAAAACTTCAACTCTCCCTGAGCAAAACCTTCATTATGCAACATTATATACATAAATAGAACTGACTTTAAAATATGCATATTTTGTAAATACGTTTTCTCATTTGAAAATCCTAAATATGTCTATACAAAAAAGTCTCAAAGTATTACCTTTCCAAGGGAAAATGAATATGATTAAAATATGAAGTAACAGCTTACAAACTGATTGTGTTTAGGCTAGTCTCTTTCATTATCTAAATGATAAGGTTATTTTCATCTGAAGATTCTCTGAATATTATGGAGAAACACTTGAAAGACTTTCTAAAGGATATTCTAAAATGTTTTCAGGACTAGATGGCACCAGTGAGTGAAAAGAACACTTTTGTTATCATTTTAAAGATATAAATAAGTATTAATAACTGAGCACATTCAAAAGATCAGGTTTTGCAGTCTGATTCAGATAGATTCTTAAAAAGAATATGGTGGAATGAATTTTCCTTATAAGTAAATGTTCAGAAAATCATTCTCAATATCTAATATTTTCAGAGAGGTCACTTATATTATTTACCCTTTCCATTAACACATATGCAAGGTTTGGATTTTCTTAAGACAGAAAACAATAAAATCAGAGACTTTAGTTGTCTTCTTTAAACTAGTGGTAACACTGCTAGTTGTTTAGCAATATTTCTCCTCCTGAATATTAGCAAGACATATGGCCATCAATCTAGTATTATAATTCTCAGGTTTTGTTGCAATATAAGTTCTGTCCACTAGTTCATGAGATTCTGAAATGACATATGACATTGCAATTCATACTTAAAGGCTATGCATAATCCCCATTTGGTTCACATATCACTGCTTGGATGACAACTGTAGCAGCTATCTTGGAGCCAAAGATGGAACCAACCTGTCCTACATGTCCCGAACCTGCATTTGCCAGATACTTTTACTAGATACAGAAATAAACTTCTCTCTGTTTTAGTCATTATATTGTGGCATCTTAATTTGGTAACAACACAGCTTAGGCAATACTCTAATTAATAAAATAAAAATGCTCAAATCATTTTTAAATTAGTTACAGCTGTTAATAAATAATCATGACTATTTTTTATTTTTTGTATGAGAAATATTGACAGAAATTTTTAAACATCAGTTACTTTATCAGGAATTTTTTAAAAATGTATTTTAAAAATTTAAAATTTAACATTTTAAATTTAAAATAAAACATTTTGCATTTGCTTATGTTTTATAATTTTCCTGATTTTATATCAATATATATTGCTTTTTGTTTCATGATGGTGATGTAAAATTTTTGTACTTAAATTTTCTTAGAATAAAAAGTGAGTTAACCTAAATAACAATATTGGATCAAAAAAAACACAGATCAGTTGTCCCCAACCTTTTTAGTCCCAGGGACCAGTTTCACGGAAGAAAATTTTTCCACAGACCAGGGGAGGGGGATGGTTTTGGGATGATTCGAGCTCATTACATTTATTGTGCAGTCGAACCTCTCTGCCAATGATACTCTGTATTGGCTGCCACTTCCCAGCGCTAGCATCGCAGCCTCAGCTCCATCTCAGATCATGAGGCTCAACACGTTCATACGGACGGACCCAGCGTGCAACCTAGATCCTTTCCATGCGCAATTTGCAGTAGGATCCGGCTCCTACGAGAATATAACGCCACTGCTGATCTGACAGGATGCGGAGCTTATGCAGTGATGGGAGCGATGCGGAGTGGCTGTAAATACAGATGAAACTTCGCTGGCTCACTCTCCGCTCACCTCCTGCTGTGCACCCTGGTTCCTAGCAGGCCACAGACCAGTACCTCTCTGCAGCCTTGGTGGGGTAGGGACTGCAGATATAGATGATCCGTAGATACGGCAAAAATCATGAAGGTGGAATACAAATGATACTGCAATAAGCACTTTAAAAATGTTAATACTTGCTAACAAGAAGCAGTTTAAAATGATAAGATCCATATGCTTTGACATGGCTGTGTGACTGGATAATTTACTGAGACTCCATCTATCAGTTTATTCTTGAGAGTAAGTGAATAAGTGAATAAAAATAATAAACATTTTAATTCAGTAAGATCGTAACATGGATAGATAATACTAGATACAGTTTGAGACTGCAAGAAGCTATTCCTGGCACATAGCGAGCATTCAATGTTGTGATGTACAATGATGTGCCTTCATTAGCAAAATTCGCAGTAAATGAGATTCTATCATTTGTGTAATAAAACAACATATGACAAAAACAAAACACTAGACCCTAAAACTGTAAAATCACTTTTCATTTGCACATTAATTGTCACTAATTCATCTCAATAAACACAGCCATTTACAATTATGTTTAGAAATCATAAAGTGCAACTTCAGAGAACTTTGGAAAAAAATTACAAAATCATGACTTACTATTTACTACTTATAAATAGAATAAACTGATAGAGAAAAATGTGAACTTTACCCAAAATTTCATTAAGAAATTTTAAAAAATCAATATAAATGAAAAAATTAGTTTTTTTTTTTATTTCAGCATATTATGGAGGTACGGTTGTTTAGATTAGGTTTGTTGCCCTTGTCCCCCTTCCCCTCCCAAGTCCGAGCTTCAAGTGTATCCATCCCCCGGATGGTGCACATCGCACTCTTTGTGTATGCATATACCCGTCCCCTCCCCACCTCTCCCCCTGCCCAACATCCAATAAATGTTATTCTTATATGTGCACTTAAGTGTTGATCAGTTAATACCAATTTAATGGTGAGTATATGTGGTGCTTGTTTTTCCATTCTTGGGATAATTCACTTAGTAGAATGTGTTCCAGCTCTTTCCGGGATAATACAAGAGGTATTATCACCGTTATATATCACCATTGTTTCTTAAAGCTGAATAGTATGCCATGGTATACATATATCACATTTTATTAATCCACTCAGTATTGATGGATACTTGGGTTGTTTCCACATCTTTGCAATTGTGAATTGCGCTGCTATAAACATTCGGGGGCAGGTGTCTTTTTCATAGAATGTCTTTTGTTCTTTTCGGTAGATGCCCAGTAATAGGATTGCTGGACAGAAAAGTTAATTTTATGCTTCGTATGGAACCAGAGAAGATCCCGTATAGTGCAAACAATCCTAGGCAATAAAAAAATGGGAGGTATCAATTTACCAGACTTCAAACTTTATTATAAGGCCGTAGTAATCAAAACAGCTTGGTACTGGCACAAAAATAGAGCCACTGACCAGTGGAACAGAACTGAGAACTCAGATATAAAACCATCCTCATATAGCCATCTAATCTTTGACAAAGCAGACAAAAACATACACTGGGGAAAAGAGTCCTTATTCAATAAATGGTGCTGGGAAAACTGGATAGCCACATGTAGAAGACTGAAGCAGGATCCACACCTTTCACTTCTCACAAAAATCAACTCACACTGGGTAACAGATTTAAACCTAAGGAGTGAAACTATTAGAATTCTAGAGGAAAATGTTGGAAATACTCTTCTAGACATTGGCCTAGGCAACGAATTTATGAAGAAGACCCCAAAAGCAATCACAGCAA
>CAUYSK010056255.1:0-10968 GCA_963575035.1 Avahi laniger
CGGATGTGTAGCATACCAGTATTTTCTCCCATTCTGTAGGTTGTCTATATAGAATTCACAAAAATCAGCAAGAAAAAATCAAATAACCATATCAAAAGCTGGGCAAAGGACATGAACAGAAACTTTTCAAAGGAAGATAGAGTAATAGCCAACAAATATATGAAAAAATGCTCAACATCTCTAATCATCAAGGAAATTCAAATCAAAACCACAATGAGAGTCACATATCTCCAATGAGAATGTCCTTTATCAAAAAGTCCCAAAACAATAAATGTTGGCATGGCTGCAGAGAGATAGGAACACTCATACACTGCTGGTGGGACTGCAGACTAGTACAACCTCTGTGGAAAGTAATATGGAGCTACCTCAAAGAGCTACAAGTAGATCTGCCATTTGATTCAGCAATCCCACGCATCTACCCAAAGGAACAAAAGACATTCTATTCAAAAAGGACTTCTGCACTAGAATGCTTATATCAGCACAGTTCACAACTGTAAAGATGTGCAAACAATCTAAGTGCCCATAAATGCATATGTGGATTAATAAAATGTGATATATATATATACAATGGAGTTCTACTCAGCCACAAAAGACAATGGTGATCTAGAGCCTCTTACATTATCCTGGCTAGGGCTGGAGCCCATTCTACAAAGCGAAGTATCACAAGAATGGAAAAACAAACACCACACGTATTCACCATTAAATTGGTATGAACTGATCAACACTTAAGTACATATATAGTAGTAACATTCATTGAGTGTTGGGTAGATGGGAGGGAAGGAGGGCATGGGTATATTTACATCTAATGGGCGCAGAGCGCACGTCTGGGAGATGGACACGCTTGAAGCTCTGACTCAGGTGGGGCAAAGGCGATTATATGTAACCTAAACATTTGTACCCCCGTAATATGCTGAAATTAAAAAAATAAAAAAAAAAATCTTTTCAAGGGAGTGGCAGCTTAAGAGATTTGAGGGCTTACACACCATTGATAAAGCATGTATGAATTCCTTTTTCATGTGGCCAAAGGAAAAAGTGTACTGTATCCATGCTAGATGCATGGAAGGAGATAGGGGAGCTTTGTTGAAGACTGTTAGCAGATGCAGCTTTCTAAGGAGCAGAGATAGTGTTAAATTAGGTCACGGATGCTGAAGGCCAAGATTTTCTAGAATCCACCCTCACCTTTTCTTCATGAGAGACCTTTTTTCATCTTTCACAACACAACTGAGAAGTAACCTCATCTTGAAAGATTCTTTGTTGTCTTCCACATCCTCCTCTCTACTCTGACACTCTCTTCTGTGTTATATTTGTACTCCATGCATATACTTGGTCCGTGGTCTCATCAAACAGCATTACAATTTTTTGTATAGTTGTTGTTCCTTATTTGAATCTCCTTCATTTTATAAACATTTATTAAACATCTGCAGTTCCAGGATTGCATTATGGAGTCCTTGAGAACAGAAACAATATTTTATTCATCTCAGGCTCTTCAAAACTTGCCACAGTGCCTGGCTCCTGGTAGGTGTTCAGTAAATATTTGCTGAGTTGAATTCCTATGCCATCTCTGTTTGTCCTTATGTAAGGTGGCTTCTATTGGATCTGCAGTGGGATAATTTAGGAATAGAAATATGTTTGATGACTAAACTTCCTCAAATATAAATCACTAAGGGAAGGGGAATTGTGAACACAGTATTTTTTCTTATAAGCATTTTTTCTACAAATATCTTACTTAAAAACATTTGTATGGTATAGGTACATAACTTTCTATCATCTTCAGCTTTTCACTCACATTTGTGAAGAAAAATAGTTTATAATCTGAAGTTAATTTCTCTTTATGCAATCAGTTTGGGTTTCCAGAAAGAGAAAGAAGACATTGACAGAGAAGAAAAATTTGGAAGTACCATATCCACAGTGGTCCTTCATTGATAAGGTAAGCCAACCTTCTGGGGAAAATTTCTACAAGTAATTTTTCTCTCAAAGAATATTCCCTTGCATTAGCCCATACAAATAGAGAATTCACTTCTGTAGAGGTAATAGCCTTATTGCTCTGATCAGAATGTGTTTGTGTGTGTGTGTGTGTGCACCTACTTCGAACATGTTTAGAAATAGTCCACATTACTTCCCATTTCCCTGAACAGGGACAACACACATTTGATAATTATATGTATGACAATAACTTGAATGAATTTCATACATATGCACATATATATGTAAAAAGATATTTTTAAAAATTAACATAGTTTATAATTTTGAACAGAACTCTAATTCTTTTCAAAATGTGGAACTTATCATTTTCAAGTTCAGGACCTGGAATTTGAGGTCTCATGTTGCTATACACTTCCTGGGTACACCTAGAAAAAGAGTTGGTAGAATCAGATAAAAGCAAAGAAAATAAGAGTTATTATTATATACTACCAGAAAATAAATAAGAACTAAGTACCAAGTTATGAACCTGTCAGTAATTCGTTGCGTGACCTTAGGTATATGCTTTCCTCTCTTTTCAGTTTATTTGCTTTTGCTCTGAGCTGAACTGGCTATTTTAGAGCACCTGTTCCCATTAAAACTGACATCACAGCTTGACTCCGATTCCTAAGCCTGTGGGTTCTCTGTCCTACACTGACCTATTCTTTACCAAAAAAATTTTAAAAGCCTCATATTTAATAACAAATAATTTAAGATTCTTTTTTCCCTAATATGATTACTTTAACTCTCAACACAAAGTAGTGGTTTTCATGTTGAAATGAACAGATGCGAGAGTTCACAAAGAGCTCCCTGTGCTCGAGGGCGTGAAGGAGGGGCAGGTGGGGGAAGAGCTAGGAAGGAGACAGGGTTGGATCACAGCGAGGGTCCCAGTTATGGTAAATAAATCTAGTACTGAAAGTGAGGGGAAAACATGGAGCTTTTTAAATGGAAAGGATTGTGGTGGGGGTGAGGGGGAAGGAGCAGTTACTGGGGTCCACGAACAGGCAAGGAAGGCCCCAGCCACCATGATGGGGATCCAAGGCAGGAGACAGCAGCAGCCAGGGGCCTCACAGGGACTGGGATGCATAGCTTATGCCCAGGCCTGGGGCACCTGAACCATCAACTCAAGGTCTCAAGCTCAGCCCTGGGCTCTGAGAACTAGAGAATGGCCAGGAACTTCAGACCAGCAACAGGCCCCTACATCTACACAGACTGCAATGACAGAGGTTTAATGTCGCATCTACTCATGCTTTGGCTATTTGGATATTTTCCACTTGTCAGCTTGGTCTACACATGGCTAGGTCCTGAAGGGCAGATCTCTGAGCTAGTATGAAGGACCAATTAGGATTAGAATGACTATGGAGGCATTCTGATTTGGCTTAGTGGGATTGGAAATAATTTTGGAATAGGGAGAAGAAAAAAAATAACTTTCCAGGCAAAGTCAAATGCATATAACACAAACGTGGTTATAAATGGATGGTAGGACAGGAGGCAAATTAGAAAAAGGAAATAGATCAATTTTACTGTAGAACAGAGCTCATATATGGGGACCATAGACAACATGGCCTGCAAGTCATATTGTGAAGAAACTGGAACTCTTGGCTATACAGCCTGTGTTGCAAGTTGGAGGCAATAGGAGCCACAAAATGTATGTGAACAGTCCAGTGTATTAGTTTCCTATGGCTGCTGTAACAAATAGCCACCTAGTTAGTAGCTTAAACATACAAATCTATTACCTCACAGTTCTGAAGATCAGAAATCTCACTAAATTAAGGTGGCAGCAGGTTGTATTCCCTCTGCAGTCTTTAGGGCAGAATCCATTTCCTTGCTTTTTCCACCTTCTAGAAGCTGCATGTAATAAAAGTGTTCCTTGCTCAAGACCATCTTCTATTCTCCAAAGCCAGCAATCACATCCATCTGACCTCTGCTTTCTTCTTCATGTCTCCTTCTCCCAGTGGTTCTCTTGCCCCCCTCTTTCCCTTATAAGGACTCTTGTTATTATATTGGGTAATATAATCTCAAAATAATCCAGGATAATCTCCCCATCTCGAAATCCTTAACTTAATCCCATCTGCAAAGTCTCCTTCACTATTTGTAAGGAGACATTCACAAGTTCCAGAAATGAGGATGTGAACATCTTTGGAGGGTCCCTATATTTCCAACCACATCTAATTATAGGCAATTAAACTGAGCTAAAATAACATTAACAACAAATATGTGTTGAAGGCATATTTTATGAAAGGCATTATTTTAAGTGCTTTACATATGTTAGCTCATCTAATCCTCAGAGCAACCTTTCAAGGTTATCTGAGACACAGACAAGCTAAATAGTTAAACAGCTTAGCCAAGGTCACACAGCTGGGAAGGACTGGGCCAGTGACACAAACCCTGGCCCTCTGGTGCCAGACGCCACAATTGTCACCACCCCATGTTGTCACTTTTGAAGTAATGTGGAAGAGATCTGGTAAATTGTTTGAGAGAGACTCTTTGCTCCAGTCTTCTTTATTTTCTCATTATATTTTTAAACCTCTGTCTTTATTGAAAAATTATTCCAGCAGACTATAAAGAATGCTAGTACCCTGGAGTCAGTAACCCCTTCAGTAGTGTTTGCCCACGTTAGCGTCCTCAGCAAAACGTAACGCTGTTATGGAACAATAAGGTAGAGACTGTCTCACAACCAAGTGGACTCTGAAGCTCTGGTCTAATTACCGTTTAAATACCCAAGTTGTGATACAGCTTAAAGCATTTACTTGGAAGGGAAATGGCAATTAATTATATTCTATTTTGCTTCCCCCAGAATTAAAGAACTGGAAAAAGGGTCTTGACGGTTTCCTCTGAAAACCTGACTTTCTTACATTTAGGGATGGTTTTCATATAAATTGACTTCCCACAGTTGCTAATGTTTGTTAAATACAGTGGATTCTAGAAGAAAATGAAAAAGCAGAGAAAGTAGCCCAGAAGAAAATTCACAATGAACTGCTGATAAGATACACAGGGTATTTCTGAGAGAATCTTTAGAGTTGGTGGAATTAAATTACTGCTCTGGGTAGCTATTTTTTAAGGAAAATGTGTATTCGCCTAATCCAATTTCAGCATAATTCATATCCCTGTAACACTCTGAAAACGCTGGCATATGGTTACATGAGATATAAATTGGGAATATGATTAAAAATCACTGATGTTTCGATTTCAATTATATTTCACAAAATAGACTCCAGGGAAAAATTGCATGAGCAAGACCACAACCCATTTCAGGATGAGAATGGAGAAAAGTCTTCTACACATGCACATATGTGTGCGCAGTCACACACATACATCCTTTTTGCAGATCTGACCAGGCTCCTCATTCCCCAGGTGAACTCCTGAAACTGGCTTTCCCTCGGTAGCCAGCCAGGTCTACTTGGTTTGACTTGAGGCCAGAGACCAAAGGTTCTCAAAAGCCACCTGTGATTGTATGTGCTGAACAAAAGTACAGTCCAGTTTTCTAAAATTTTAAAATCAAAACTGGAATCAAATCACATGACTGTTTGACCCTGAACCACTTAATCTTTCTTCAAAATGACCTTGAAGAATAATTTTAAAGAACAAAGAGAAAATGTAAATCTCCTGATACACAGTAGGTACAAAAACATAATGTATTTAAGTCAGTAGAACTTTGCTTAGAACCGAGGTCAGGTACCTCGCTATATTCATCTTTGTGTCCTTAGAGTTCGGCAGGATTTCTGGCAAATACTAAATGCTCCACATATTTGCAGAATTGAAAATAAAGATTTAGGTTTTCCATATTTCTACTCCTAATTTATCTTTAACTCTTCATAGCGATATTGCTCCCAAGTTATATAAAAGGGGAAAGGTGAGAAGGAATCATTAAAGATTTTAAAAGCAAAAATAAATTCTTCCCTCCTTAATTTTGACAGATGGGAATTTCAAGTTTCTCATTTTGTTTTAAGGGGCTAATAAGGAGTTCATAAATCTCAATTACTTTTGCGAAGTTAAAAGCAGCTGCAGGTCTGCTAAGCATGATTCCAATCTCCAAACAGTCCTAGTACCTTTATTAAACAGTCGCGGAGGAGAAGGGCCAAGTCATATCTCAACCTTGAGCTGACATTACGGTAGTGAAATTTCCTTCATTCTGGTCAGAGTGAAGGAGGAGCACAGATCAGACCAGGTCACCTGCAGGATGCTGTGTGGCACATTAAACTGCACGTGGCCAGAAGAGTGAGAATTGGTCCCAGTGAGTTCCTAGCATTGGCCAATCTCCATGCATAATCAAAGAAGAAATCAATCAATATTTATGTTCCTAACACAACTCATTGCCTTTTCTTTCCCAGCCACCTACACACACACACACACACTCTCTCTCTCTCTCTCTCTTTCTCTCTCTCTCTCTCTCACTCTTTTTCTCAGTTTTACAGATTTAAAAAGACCATGAAACTGCTTCTCTCCATCACTCCCTGCTATGGTTTGAATGTGGCCCCAAAGTTCATGTGTTGGAAACTTAATCCCCAATGCAACAGCGTTGGGAGGTGGGAGCCTAAGAAGAAGTGATTAGGTCACGGGGGCCATGTCTTCATAAATAAATGAATGAGTGCTGTTATCTCAGGGGTGCGTTAGTTAGCTAACTGCCTCAGCAACAGGTTAGTTATCTTGGGAGAGGACTAACAAAAGTGAGTTTGGCCCACTCTTGCTCTCCTGAGCTCTCTTGTCTTCTCGCCTTCTGCCATGGAAGGACAGAGCATGATGGCGCTCACCGGATGCGAATCCCTTGACCTTGGACTTCCCAGGCTCCAGAACTCTAAGAAATAACTTTCTTTTCTTTATCAATTCCCCAGGCATGGTATTCTCTCACAGCAACACAAAAAGGACACAGACACGCCCTAAAACTCAGTCAGGCCCAGTTCTGGTTCATGCCACCTGCCCAATGTCTCTCAAGTCTGTCCATTCTCTAACTGGTCTCCCCTGAACCTGCCTTTCCAGACTCATTTCACATTTTATTAATCCCTCCTTCTGCCAAGCACCCGGGCTGCAGCTCATTCTGTTTTCTTTACCTGCACACTTCCCCTCCCACCTGCCCAGTCCCTCTTACTTAATGTTATTCACACATCAAGCTTCAATCCAATTCCCAAGTTTTCAACTCCTAAAGAGAATTAAAAATTCTGTTCTCTGCTACCCTTCATCACTTAGTTCACACTGTGCGACAGTTATTTGCATCCGAGAGGCAGTGTAGTGTAGAGGAAAGAGCAGGCTCTCTGCAGCCGGACAGTCATAGGTTCAGAAGCTCAGCTCGGCCACCCATTAGCTATAAAAGTTTGAACAAGTCACTAAACCCCTCTGAAACTCACTTTCCTTATCCATAAAGAATAGTATGGCAGTGCCCATCTCATAGGATTATTGTGAGGATCAAAATAAATATCTTAAATGTACTAAAGGGTCTGGCACATAGCAAATACTCAAAAACTACTTATTATTATTGTTGCTATTATTACTATTACTGCTATTGCAGTGTTTTTTATTACTTCCTATTAGAATATCAGCTCTCTGCATACAATGACTGTAACTTGATCACTTTTCTATGCCCGATAGCACCAGGCCCAGTGCTTTTCATATTTTAGTGCTCAACAAATATTCATTAAATTCATTTTGAGCTCCTCTTCTGAGACCCCTGCTATCCACAATGTGTTGCTTGGCAGTATAAGGAAGGTATTAATCTCAATAATCGAGATTATAATCATAATAATTCACAATATCACTTTTTAGATTAAACAGAACAATCTTTATAAATTATAAAGTGCTATACAAATGTTAGCAATTCTTTAGGGGAAAAAAGCTACATAAACGTGATCTTAGGAGGAACATCTGTTTAACGGTAGGATGGGAAGGAGTGAGTGTCTGTGGGGCAGGTAAGGCTGAGCACTGAGTGGAGGTCTCTGGAAGTGTCATATGCCAACAGGCAGCAAGGAGACCAGCCTAACTGACCCAGAGGTGGTGTGAGAACCAGCAAGGGGCTCAGTGTTGTGTTAGGCAGGGAAAAGTGGGGACTCCTTCTCCTGAAGAGTGACAAGTGAGAACCCTATGGTGAATTTAACACAAAGAGAATCTATGCAGATGAAAGGTTGGTACATTCTGGTCTGGGACTGGCCGAGAGTCCACAGAGTTTTGTTTAAGTGTCAGGTAGGATATGAAAGAGGGTATCTAAACTGTGGGGCAGATGCAGTGGGTGCTTCAAAAAGAAACTCATTAATTAAAACTAATTGATTAGTAAATTACTGCTTAAACATGATGTTAGGCCCTAGTGTTATAGAAATGAGTAAATTCAGATTTCCTACCTTCACAATCCAGGGAAGGAAACAAATATTTAAACCTTTAAGTGCAATACAATTTTCTGCTATGATAAAATTCTGCATGGGGTGGAGTGAGGGCACAGTGCAGTAAGTATTCAGTGTTAAAAGAAAAACTTTAGACAAATTAAATTTAGCAGATTTCATTTGAGCAAAGAATGATTCATGAACCAGGACGCACTGAGAACCAGGAGAGATTCAGAAAGCTCCGCCCAGCAACGTGGGCAGGCAATACTTACAGACAGAAAATGGATGAGAAGTACAGAAACAACTTGACTGATTACAGCTCTGCACTGGCCTTACATGCGTAGGGTCTGAACAGGTGGGCAGCCTCTGATTGGCTGGAGCTGGGTTGGTGGAAATGGAGAAAATTCAGCTATTTGCTCCAAGGATATACTGTTAGTTCGGTTGCAGTTTATTTACATACTAAGTTAGGTTGCAGTTTGCTAGGTAGGAATTCAAAGTATGGAGGCAGCTTTAGGCCAAATTTGAGTTAATTTAAAATCAGTAATACTTGGGAATATCAGTAGAGGTTTTCCAGAGATCGTGATCCCTGTACAGAGTCCTGAAGAATCGTGTTGTGGTAGAGAGTGGGAAAGACGGGCCGACAGAGGAGCAGCAGGAACAAAGGGTGTTGCGTTGGGTTAACTGCAACAGTTTAATTCGGCTGGGTGAGGTGGAAGCCGTGCGAGGTGAGGCAGAAATCCCTGGCAGAGATGAAATTGTGGGGAGCCTCTTATAAGAAGAAATGGAGATAGTTTCCACCGGTAGGTAACGGCGAGCGACTGAAAAGCTTTAATAGGGAGATTAACGTGAGCAGATTTGTGTTTTAAAAAGATTGCAGTAAAATGAGGCAGTAGATGCTCAATCCTATTTTGTTAATTAATGAAACGATAAATACTTAGAATTTTTTTTTTTAGTCCTTTAAACATCCAGTGCAGTGGTAGGTATTGTGTAAGTTAAAGAAAATGTATCTATATACACACACAGGCAAAATAGTTCCTCTGAGGCCAGTAAGGGCTGGATTAGCTGGGTAAAGTTCCACAAGGAAAGAAAGAATTGAGTTGGGCTGTGAATAAATATCAAGCTAATGGGAGAGAAGGGAAATCTGGATACTTAACCTTTCCAAACCTGGTTTCTCTTCTGTCAAATGCTGATGGTCAGAAAGCCTACTTCATATGACTGCTAGGAGTAAAAGATTGAATGCATATAAAAAAATAATCACAGGGCCTACCATGTAATAAGTTCTTACTCAACAGTACTTGTTTAAATAGGAGAAGAAGAGTAGATTTGAGAAGTACTAGAAAAATTGTAGAATTTTGACTCAAATTGAATTAATATTGTGTAAGACTTACTATGTGTTAGTCTTGGTACAAGTGTCTTTCATGTACTACATTACATCGTATAATTCCCATAACAGGTGTATGGTTTAGGTGCTATTATTATTTCTATTTTATGCCTGAGAAAACTGAGTTTTAGAGATATTAAATAATTTGCTCAAGATCATATAGATATAAGAGGCAAAGTCAGACTAAAACAAAAATCTGTCTAATTCCAGAGTTCATTCTCTCAACCATTATATTATAGCAGCTCAGATGTCTACTTGCTGTAGTACCTGGGGCAAACTTTAGCCTGTATGGGCCAATTGTCTCACTGACTTCTTCTACCCCTTGAGCTTACCACCAGACTACATTTCCAAGTCTCCACTGCAATTGGGATTGGCCACATGACTGCGTTCTGGCCAATGGAATATGGGCAGAGGTGATGTATACTGTAACTGCAAGAAAAAGTTGAGTCAGGGTGGTAGTGGGTGTTAGCTGCTGTTGATGACATTTTAAAAAGTTATTAAAATAAATGAACTCAGATAAGAATTGGCTAGTTTAAAAGCATAAATCAAAAAGAATACATTCAGAGATTCAGACCTTACAGGGCTAGAAAAGCCAGTAACTTTAGTTCTAACATACGATATTCAATCAATTATAAGATACACTTTTCACATTTTAACATCTCTGATATCGGAATGTTCTTTATAATCCCTGTCATTTCATGATCAATGTTGGCCAGGTGACAATTGTGACATAGTTGTCATTGTTCATGTGTTAACTTGTTACTTATTCCTGTGCATTATTGAATAAGAGCATCCATTACATATTTCAATCAGTAAGTCACTATTGACAATTTGAGTAAGAAATATGAATAAAGGTTATTGTCTGGATGACTTCCACTGACTGGTAGATCAACTTTCTCTGAGACTAAAAACAAAAATGAAAAGATGCCAGCATCAAAACTTACAGACTAGGTATTACCAGCTTGGAAGAAAATATTGGGAACAATAGTGGAGTACTGTTATTTTGTTAAAAATGTTGCACTGCCAAGATTTTTGATGGCATGGAAGATGAGACTATTGAAAAACCACAGACATCCATAAATGTGAGTCACAAACTCATTTAGAAAATCTGAACTCTGAATATGAAGAATTTTTGAAATGATTTAGCCAACTTCTTTCTTTTTCTTTAGTAATAAAAAATATCTGCTGGTGGGACTGCAAATTAGTGCAACCTCTGTGGAAAGCAATATGGAGATACCTCAATGAGATACAAGTAGAACTACCATTTGACCCAGCAATCCTGTTACTGGGCATCTACCCAAAAGAGCAAAAGTCGCTCTATGA
>CAUYSK010056256.1:0-96576 GCA_963575035.1 Avahi laniger
GCTATGGTCATGATTTAGTTCTAACTTCCCCCACCTGACTGGCACCACTACTGCACGAGGCTGGTTGGCGAGAGTTTATGGGGGTCGAGTACACCAGTCTGTTATCAGCTTTTGACAATGGTGTACTGTATTTCTGTTTGAAGTGGAATTTGTGAAGAGTTGCACAGCTCAACAATATTTTTTAAATCTGTCTGCTTAACAGCCCATCATGTCAAAGAAGACTAAGAGAATATTGAAGGAAGAAAACAGATTTTTTAATGAGGATTGGGAATTGCAATATTATCTTGTTTCTGCTAAAGATAAGATGATTTGCTTTGTGATACTGCAATATCAACATTAAAGAAATTCAGTGATCATCAGCGTTATGACACTTGTAAGGACCACAAATATTTTAAATTAGAGGGAGAAGCATGAAAGTTTGTATTGCAGAAATTAAAAGATGAAAAGCAAAAGCAAAGACAATTCCTTCAAGCAGTAATAAGACCTGGAAATAATGCCACTAAAGCAACTTATAAAGTAGCTTATATACTCAGGAAAAAAGGGAAACCATTCAGTGATGTAGAAATTGTGAAAGAATGCATTGTCTAAGTTGTAGGATGCTTACACCCCTATAATGTTTCAAAGTACAAACAATTGCCTCTTTCAGGGAGAACTATAACTGATGAGTAGCATGAATTAGCCTTCAACTTAACAGAACAACTTCATACAATACTTCAAAGGGAAAATATATATTATTCAATCACTTTGGATGAATCAACTGATATTACTGACTCAGCACAGGTTTTCTACTTATTCGGGTCATACAGAAGATTTTCTTGGCTACGAAGAGTTACTTGCTTTGGGCACTCTTGGGAATAAAACAAAGAGAATAGATATCTTCAACAGCTTTCAAGATAAATGTCATGAAGTTGGACTGAATTTGGTAAATGTAGTGAGTGTACCTACAGATGATGTACCTTCCATAACAGGAAAACATAAAGAGTTTATTACACAGATTAAAAAAAAGTATTAACGGATCCAGATGCTCTCATTTCTTTTCATTGTATCTTGCATCAGCAAAATCTCTGTGCTAAAGCTACTATTTTAAGTGACACTTTGCAACAAGTTGTAAGTATTGTTAAATATATTGGGTGCAAATGCAACATGGCATTGGCAGTTTCATAACATGCTAAAGTTGAATGATGAGGTATTCAGTGTGGATTTGCCATATCATTCTAAGTATGTTGGGTATTGCAGGGACAGGTGTTATCCAAAATTTTGTCTCGGCAAGAACATACAATTAAATTTTGTAAAGAACAGGATCAGCAATGTGAATTATTGAAAGAAGATTTCTATAGGAATGCAGCATTTCTGTGTGATATCATGTCTAATCAAATGACCTGAATATATTTTGCAAGGTAAAACTAAGTCTATACATGATATGTGGCAAAAAATCCAAGCGTTTTGAAAAAAGCTATCTTTTTTCAAAATATTTCTTCAAAAGGAAATTTCCAATGAACATTTTCCCCAGTTAACAAAGGTCAATGGAGAGCAGGATGATATATGTGAATCACCTGAAGAATATGCAGCTGTTATAGACCTATTAATTGGAGAATACAATGAAAGGTTCACTGACTTTGAGAATCATGACATCACACTCAAATTAGCATTTCAGCCTCACCTAGTTGATATTATCAAGGCATCTAAAGACTACAGATGGAATTGATTGAGCTCTCAGTAGATGACATTTTAAAGTCATTGTTTGATGCTAAGAAAGATCCATTTGAAATATGGAAAAATGCAGTAGAATATCCACACCATTGGCAACATGCCCGAAAAATGCTTTCTTGCTTTTCAACCACTTATTGCTGCGAATCTGCATTCTCCTACATAACCCTAATCAAGACACCCTTAAGGTCAGAAATGACTGATACCCATCTAGAGGATCAACTGAAACTGCGGACCTCCATGCTGCAACCAAATATTCAAATGCTTTCCAACAAAAAGCAGACACAACAGAGTCATTAAAAGGTGAGTTAACTTTAGAATTAACAAATAGTTTTCATTTTTTGAAATTATTAAATGCATAGTACTTAGATTTTTACAAAATAATATAAATGTTTCAGTATATCTACTTGAATTTCTTGAATCTAGCCTTATTTGATTACAGCTAAATTAATGCGGCCTTCCAACAAGAAAAAGTTCCCCACCCCTGCTGTACACATTTACACTACAAAGCTCACCTTTACTGCAGCAATCTATAGACATACTTTATCATGAAGGATGAGAGTAGACATCTGGGACAGGGTAAGAGATGAGTTCACCCAGCTGCCCCTAGCTCCAGCTCTCCAAGGTCCATTAAGCCACTCCCAGCATTGTTTTATTAATACCTTAGCTGTCCACATGCAGAGGGCCCTGCCCAGTCAGAGGAGTCCCTAAGTTACTAGATAGTCACACCCCTACAGTCAACAGGAAGTGCTTTCCCAGCCATTTCCAACACAAGTTGCAACATTTTTACAGGAAGCACTACTTTTATAGGAAACAAATGTATTCAGACACATTCATATGAAAAGATTTTCTGCTCGATCTCGACAGGTAACGCTTGCTTAGAGTTTAGCTTCAGGTGTCCCCAAGGAAATTTCTCATTATACCCTGTGATGTAGCCGTCATGGATCAAAATGGAATAATGGTTAATTGCTATTGTGAGGAAAGAACACTGGAAAATCCATAAACTGTTTTTGTTTAGCTTAGAGGAAGCAAACTGATAGCCAGGAGAATAACCCATATTCCTGAATTAGTTTTCAACAATTAAACTCAAATTTTACATATAAATAAAATCTAAATTTCCAAGTTTCTTTAAAAATTCAATGATCTGGCCACCCTGGGGCCTGCCTTCCCACATTACAAAGTCAGAAGAAGTGGGGGCTGGCCCAGTGACCAACTGCAGTTCACCACCATCTCCACACCCACCTGACTCATTTCTGTTACCTGTCTGGCTCCTGTGGGCATTTGAGTTTCTGACCCTTGATTTTGTTTATTGCCAAGGTCAATTTATTTCTGCAAGGAAAGGCCTCTGTATTGATCAAAAGTTTTTAGGATATTAACTTGAATTTCCTTTGGCCACTGCATGTGAAATTCAATACTCAAACTATCACAAAACATTTTCAATTGCTATTCAAGTCAGATGCGTTTACTTAAACAAGCAATTAGCTTTGGCAATAGAAGGCTGAAAAGAAATGAACTTCATGAACATTCTTGTTCTTCCCTAGATGATGCCATTAGTCAGTGTCCAAGTGTCAATACGTAGAAAATATTGTGCCAACTCTGGTACTAAGGAGATAGAAAGTGGGAATGTCTAATGTTTCAGAAACCTCAAAGGAGCAAAAGGTGGGGTTGGCTGAGAAATGGTAAACAAATTTACTAAATATCTCCTCTGTACACAACGTTCTACCAGGCAGGCTATAAATCAATAACTGGTATAGGCATACTTCAGAATATTGCACGTTTGGTTCCAGACCACCACAATAAAGCAAGTCACATGGATTTTTCAGTTTCCCAGTGCACATAAAAGTTATATATACACCATAATTGTAGTCTATTAAGTATGCAATAGCATTAATATGTTTAAAAACAATGTATATGTGTTAATAGTTTGTTGCTAAAAATGCTAACAATCATCTGAGCCTTCAGTCATAATCTTTCTGCTGGTGGAGGGTTCTGCGTCAATGTTGACGGCTGCTGACTGATCAGGGTGGTGGCTGCTGAAAGTTGCACAGGCTGTGATAATTTCTTAAAATAAGACAATAAATTTTGTCATGTCAACTGACTCTTTCTTTCATAAAAGATTTTTCTGTAGCATGTGATGCTCTTTGATAGAATTTTACCCACAATAGGACCTTTTTCAAAATTGGAATCAATTCTCTCAAACCCTGCCACTGCTTTACCAATTAAGTTTATGTAATATTCTAAATCCTTTGATGTCATTTCAACATTTCACAGCATCTTCACCAGGAATAGATTCCATCTCAAGAAACCCACTTTCTTTGTTCATGCATAAGGAGCAACTTTTCGTCCTTTCAAGTTTTATCATGAGAGTGCAGCAATTCAGTCACATATTCTGGTTCCACTTCTAATTCTAGCTCTCTTGCTATTTCCAACACATCTGCAGTACCTTCCTCCACTGAAGTCTTGAAACCCTGAGAGTCATCCATAGAGTTGGAATCAACTTCTTCCAAAATCCTGTTAATGTTGATATTTTGACCTCCTCTCATGAATCAAATGTTCTTAATGGCATGTAGAATGGTAAATCCTCTTCAGAAGGTTTCAATTTACTTTGCCCAGATCCATCAGGGGAATCACTATGTATAGCACCAATAGCCTTACAAAATGTATTTCTTAAATAATAAGACTTGAAATTAAAAACTATACACTGACTCAGAGTCCACAGAACTAATGTTGTGTTTGCAGGCATGAAAAAAACATTAATATCTTTATATATTTTCATCAGATCTCTTGGGTGACCAGGTGCATTGTCAATGAGCAGTAATATTTTGAGAGGAATCTTTTTTCTGACCAGTAGTGGGTCTCAACAGTGGGCTTAAAATATTCAGGAAACCACGCTGTAAACAGATGTGCTGTCATCCAGGTCTTCTTGTTCCATTTATAGAGCACAGGCAGAATAGATTTAGCATCATTCTTAAGGGCCTGAAGATTTTCAGACTGGTAAATGAGCATTGGTTTCAACTTAAAGTCACCAGCTTCATTAGCACCTAACAAGAGAGTCAGCCTGTCCTTTGAAGCTTTAAAACCAGGTATATTGACGTTTCCTATCTAGATATGAAAGTCCTAGATGGCATCTTCCTCCAATATAAGGCTGTATTGTCTACATTGAAATTCTGTTGTTTAGAGTGGCCACCTTCATCAATGATCTTAGCTATTTCTTCTGGATAACATGCTATTACTTCTACATCAGAACTTGCTGCTTCACCTTGCACCTTTATGTTATGAAGACAGCTTCTTTTCTTAAACCTCATGAACCAATCTCTGCTAGCTTCCAACTTTTTTCTGCAGATTCCTCATCTCTCTCAGCCTTCAAATAATTGAAGAGAGTTAGAGCCTTGCTCTGGATTAGGGTTTGGCTTAAGGGAATGTTGTGGCTGGTTTGATCTCCTACCCAGACCACTAAAACTCTCTCCCTATCAGCAATAAGGCTATTTCACTTTCTTATCATTCATGTGTTCACTGGAGTAGCACTTTAAATTTCCTTCAAGAACTTTTCCTTTGCATTCACAACCTGACTAACTGTTTGGCACAAGTAGCCTAGCTTTTGGCCTATCTTGGCTTTTGACATGCCTTTCTTACTAAGCTTAGTCATTTCTAGCTTTTGATTTAAAGTTAGAGACATGTGATTCTTCCTTTCACTTGAACATTTAGAGGTGACTGTAAGGTTTTTAACTGGCCTAACTTTAATACTGTCATGTCTGAGGGAATAGGGAGGTCCAAGGAGAGGGAGAGAAATGGGGGAATGACCAGTTGTTAGAGCACTCTGAACACACACACTTATCAATTAAGTCATCTGATACAGGTGTGGACTGTGGTGTTCCAAACAAACACAATGGAAACATCAAAGATCACTGATCACAGACCACCATAACATATAATAATAATTAAAAAGTTTTAAATATTGCAAGAATTACCAACATGTGACACAGAGACAACAAGTGAGCACATGCTGTTGAAAAAATGGCACCTATAGACTTATTTAACACAGGGTTGCTAATCCATCACGACCAAGTGGGCTTCATTCCAGAAATGCAGGGATGGTTCAACATATGTAAATTTATAAACGTAATTCACCACATAAAGAGAAGCAAAAACAAAAACCATATGATTCTCTCAATAGATGCAGAAAAAGCATTTGACAAAATTCAACACCCTTTAATGATAAGAACGCTTAACAAAATAGGCATAGATGGGGCTTACATAAAAATGATACAAGCCTTATATGACAAACTCACAGCTAACATCATACTGAATGGGGAAAAATTGAAAGCATTCCTACTTAGAACTGGAACCAGACAAGGTTGCCCACTATCTCCACTTCTATTCAACATAGTGCTGGAAGTCATGGCCACAGCAATCAGGCAAGAGAGTGGAATTAAAGGCATACAAATGGGAACAGAAGAGATCAACTCTCACTATTTGCTGATGACTTCATATTATATCTAGAAAACCCCATGGATTCAACTTCCTGGAATTGATAAATGAATTCAGTAAAGATTCAGAATACAAAATCAATACACGCAAATCAGAGTCTTTCATGTATGCCAATAGCAGTCATAGCAAGAACCAAATCAAAGACTCAGTTCCCTTCACAATAGCAACGAAGAAAATAAAGTACTTAGGAACATATTTAACTAAGGAAGTAAAAGACTTCTACAGGGAGAACTATGAAACATTGAGGAAGGAAACAGCAGAGGACATAAACAGGTGAAAAATCATACCATGCTCGTGGGTCGGCAGAATCAACATTGTTAAAATGTCTATACTACCCAAAGTGATCTACAGATTCAATATAATCCCTATTAAAATACCAACATCATTCTTCACAGATGTAGAAAAATTAATTTTATGCTTTTTATGGAATCAGAGAAGACCCTGCATAGCAAAAACAATTCTAGGCAATAAAAACAAAATGGGAGGTATCAACTTACCAGACTTCAAACTTTATTATAAAGCTGTAATAATCAAAACAGCTTGGTACTGGCACAAAAACAGAGCCATTGACCAATGGAACAGAACTGAGAACCCAGATATAAAACCATTTTCATATAGCCACCTAACCTTTGACAAAGCAGACAAAAACATACACTGGGGAAAAGAATCCTTATTCAATAAATGGTGCTGGGAAAACTGGATAGCCACATGTGGAAGACTGAAGCAGGATCCACACCTTTCACCTCTCACAAAAATCAACTCACGCTGGGTAACAGATTTAAATCTAAGGAGTGAAACTATTAGAATTCTAGAGGAAGATGTTGGAAATACTCTTCTAGACAATGGCCTAGGCAAAGAATTTATGAAGAAGACCCCAAAGGCAATCACAGCAACAACTAAAATAAATAAATGGGATCTGATCAAATTAAAAAGCTTCTTCACAGCCAAAGAAATTGTCACAAGAGCAAACAGACAACTTACAGAATGGGAGAAAATTTTCGCATGCTACAAATCCGATAAAGGGCTGATAACCAGAATCTACTTAGAACTCTGGAAAATCAACAAGAAAAAATCAAACGACCCTATCAAAAAGTGCGTAAAAGACAAGAACAGAAACTTTTCAAAAGAAGACAGAATAATGGCCAAAAAACATATGAAAAAATGCTCAACATCTCTAATCATCAGGGAAATGCAAATCAAAACCACAATGAGATATCACTTATCTCCAGTGGAGACTGGCCTTTATCAAAAAGTCCCAAAACAATAAGTGTTGGCGTGGATGTGGAGAGATAGGAATACTCACGCACTGTTGGTGGGATTGCAAACTAGTGCAATCTCTGTGGAAAGCAATATGGAGATATCTTAAAGAGATACAAGTAGAAGTACCATTCGATCTAGCAATCCCATTACTGGGCATCTATTCAAAAGAGCAAATGATATTGTATAAGAAAGACACCTGCACCCAAATGTTTATAGCAGCACAATTCACAATTGCGAAGATGTGGAAACAACCCAAGTGTCCATCAATACATGAGTGGATTAATAAAATGTGGTATATGTATACCATGGAGTACTATTTAGCTTTAAGAAACAATGGTGATATAGCACCTCTTGTATTCTCCTGGAGAGAGCTGGAACACAATCTACTAAGTGAAGTATTCCAAGAATGGAAAAACAAGCACCACATGTACTCACCATCAAATTGGTGTTAACTGAGCAACACATAAGTGCACATATAAGAATAACATTTATTGGATGTCAGGCAGCGAGAGGGAGGAAGGGGGAGGAGGAGACGAGTATATGCATACACAAAGAATGAGATGTGCACCACACAGGGGATGGACACGCTTGTAGCTTGTACTTGGCCGGGAGGCGGGGGGCAAGGGCAACATACGTAATCTAAACACCTGTACCCCCATAATATGCTGAAATAAAAAAAGAAGAAACACAGGGTTGCCACAAACCTTCAATTTGTAAAAAACACAAATATCTACAAATCGCAATGAGTGCAATAAAGCGAGGTATGCCCTGTATTTAAGGTACAAATGTAATTTAAATATTTTACAGCTTAATATTTCATAAATAAGAAAAACCAACTCACTGTGTTACCTAAAGAGTCTTTTTAGAGAGGCTTCATAAACTGTCAAATTTGTGCACATACGATATGA
Source organism: Avahi laniger (assembly GCA_963575035.1). Taxonomy (NCBI): domain Eukaryota; kingdom Metazoa; phylum Chordata; class Mammalia; order Primates; family Indriidae; genus Avahi; species Avahi laniger. The sequence goes on from CAUYSK010056256.1 coordinate 8,364, forward strand.
AAAAAATTCAAATATATTTAGTCATTTACACCTCACTGCACGGAAACAACAATCAGTGTTGCCTGTAGAGTTTTCTCTGGGAAACTTGATTTGGGTTTTCTGAGAGGAAAAAGATGGTTAAATCAAAAGGCCATACAGATTTTACCATTGTCTATGGCAAAGCAGAAGGAAAACTTTGCAGCAATCACACAACATGCTCTCATCTCCCTCCTTCTTTTCTATAAATCTCTACGGTGTCCCTAACCTGGAAAGAAGACATCTTGTCCAAACCCAAGATCTGGCACATGTCCTTCCCTTGGGAAGTCGAAAGCTGGGAACTGGAGCTGAAGTGACTGGCTGCTGCTTCTCCTGGACAAAGGTACTTAATTTCCACATAGAAGGTTTGAAAGAAAGAAACTTTTAAGAATAAACACGCTATTTTTTAAACAGTTATACAGTAAGCTTTTTCTTTCACTATTAAACACACAATCTTGACTGAAACAGATACTCTCCCTAAACCTGAAAGAATGGCAAAAAATATTTTTAAAAAATTGACTCAGTTGCTTTGTAATAGATTGGAGAGGGGGGAGCTGGTATATATTTACATTCCTTAATTTATTAAGTAAACATGTTCTGAATACCTGTTGTGTGCTAGGTTATGTGCTATATACTGGGGATATAAAAATTCAGCCCCTTAGCTGGCCGGTTAGCTCAGTTGGTTAGAGCGCGGTGCTAATAAAAATTCAGCCCCTGACTTAAAGGAATTCAGCCCCACAGGAAAGTCAGACATAATAAATGTTACAATAACAGTATTTAGGAAGTGCTATGGGAATGTTTTAGAAAGAAGCATAGTGGATATATCAGTTAGCTATTGCTGCATAAGAAGACATGCCCAAACTTGGACTCAAAGTACCAACCATTTATTACTTCTTACAAGTCTAAGAGTCAGATGAATGACTCTACTAATCTCAGCTTGGCTCAGTTATGTATCTGCAGTCATATTTTGGATGGTCAATTCAGGATAGCCTTGGCTGGGTCACCTGGGCTGACTTGGCTCTGTTCCATGTGGCTCATTTTCCAGTAGTATTCCCGGGCTGTGTCCTCAAAGAAAATACAGAGGATGAAGGAAAGAAAAAAAAAAGCAGGAATTGATATGTGCTTTTTTTTTAGGTCTCTGCTTGCATCAAGGTTGTTACTATCCCATTAGCCAAAGCAAGTCAAAGACTAAGCCCAGTGTCAATTTGGGAAGGAGCCATCAAGTAACAGCACATAGGGCATTTAGTTGGGGTCACTGATGCAATCACTCGACCACGGTGGGGAAAGAAGAAAGGATGTGTTGAGCTGTCTTCACAGGATAAATAAAATTTTATAAAATATAGATGGGAGGAACAAAAATAGTTTATCTATTGTAAATAATAGATTGGAAGAAAGAGAGAAACTGGAAGCTAGGAGATCAGCTAGGAATTATTACAATTGCACAAGCAATTAAAAAAAAAAATGAGAACTTGAGTTAAGGTCGCCACAATAGGAAAGGCTAGAAGGGGAGGAACTGAGAGGCATAGTGAAGCAGAATCCATAGGATGAGTAGATGTCATAGTAGGGAAGAGAGAAGAATCAAATATGACCCAGGGAAGAGAGAAGAATCAAATATGACCCAAAGTAGGTATGTTGAGTGTCTGAGTTGATGACACTGCTAGTAACCAGGTCATAAAAGAGAAGCAAGTTTCGGGGCAAAGAGAGAGAATGAGTTCTGTTTTTGACATGTGGGTTTAGAGGTACCTGTAATAGCAGTGAGGTCTAGTAACCTGCCATAGAAAGAAGAAAATGTTCAAAGATTAATGAACACTGCTGAGGACAGCTATGGCAAATTGGAGAGAGCCATGAATATGGAGCTAGAACTGCTGGAGTCCCAGCCCTTTCCCATATCAACTGTGCAAAAATATGAGGACGAAGCAGAGCCGAAAATATGGCAACACAGGGGGCTACCAATTATTCATTTACTGATGATTTCAAATTCTTGTCTTTGCTTTTACTTTAATGCTGTCCCTTTCTTCAGCCCACATCACCTTGTTCATTTTTAAAAACCAACTGTGCCTACAAAATTCTGGGGAAGAGAAGGGAGATCAATGCATCCAGAGAAACATGCATTTTACCTACAGGTTTCATAAACCATTTGAGATTTTTTTTATATCAATGAATTCTGTTCAGATAAGCTACTGCTGTAATTTTTTCTTTAAACCTTTAAGTTACTGTAATTTTAAAAATAATCTTAACTATTCTGCATTTATATTAAGACTTACTTTTGCATTATTATTTCATCAGGAAAAACTTGACTCAAATAACTTTTAGATATGATTTCTAAAAGGTTACTGAGTTGGTAAACGTGACTTTATTGGATTTGCATGCTAAAACGTTTTCCAGAGAAATATATGTACAATTTTATGTATACGGAAAAGTAGAGGATCAGTATGCCAAACATTGACTCCACAGACCACCTTTAGGAATATAACTATTGCAAAAATTTAGGTTAACTCTAAATTTTTGCAGTAATGATACTAAAGGGAGTCCAGAATTACTAAGGAGTCTTTGTAATAACCAAATCTAAGCAGGATGGTCATATTCCTAGACAGGACTGAAATTGAATTGGGTTTGAGGGAGCAGAGAGATGTGGATTGCATGAGAGAGAAAAGGCAATGCGAAAGAAGAACTGGCAAGGGAGATGGTCCAGTATGACCAGTGGGTGTTTGCAAATGGAATAAAGGTTTGAGTGAAGGCAGACTCATGAGACCATGGAAAGCTCCTTTAACTAACATATGAAAGCCACAGCCATTAGCTTGGCCTTTACAGCCTTCCTGGACCTGTCCCTTATCTCTCCAAGCTCATCCCCCTACTCCAGCCAGACAGATAAGACTACCTCATTATCCTACCAATCCACCACCTCAGAACTAGGGTTGGTGCCCACCAAAATGTGGGGGTGGGGGGGCAGGAGATGGAGAATTTGCTTCTCAACACTATCTGTGCATTAGTACCTCCTGTGAAGTTTTGTCAGCCTTGTTTGTTTTTAATATATCTGTCCTCCTGCTCCAAAACAAAGAAGACAGATATATTAAATTTTTTGGCATCAGACTCTGAGTCTAATCCAAGTTTGTGGAGACAAAGTGAAGAAAACTGACATTTGTTTTGAGGGTGATTTTAATGAGTCCAATAATGATTGACACCTCCCTACAGAAACACGACACACAGGCCACAAAAAGAGTCACGCATTTCTCCTCCAGGTGTGGCAGATTGATGACTTTTTGAAAGCTGCCGTCTTCAAGAGGCTGCAAGAAGTATCATAGCCAGACACAACATAAGAATAAAAGTCAATGGGGATTCTCTCCCAATTTCTCAGCATTTTGCAGAGAGGCATGCTTAGGCTATGACTCGGTTGCATTTGCTGTGGGGCTGTGCTCTAGAAAAGGGACTTTAGGCTTCTGTTCTCCCTTTTAAATGTGCTAGCATGAGGATGGCCTTGTAATCAGGGAAAAACAACAGGCAAAGTTTGGTTGCCAAATAGTCTACATGTAGGTAAGAACCAACTGCTTATAGGAGCTGCTGGGCAGAGGTGAATGCAAGGACAGCTCTTCCCACTAAAAAGAGGGTGTTGTTGAGTATCCCAAAGACCACCATCAGGTTCAATGATTTGCTAGAAGGATTTGCAGGGCTCAGAAAAGCTGTCATACTCACTGTTATGGTTGATATACAGCAAAAGGATACAGGTTATAACCAGCAGAGGTAAGAGGCACATAGGGAGTGACCAGGAGTGACCAATCCCAAGCTTTCAGTTGTGCTCTCCCAGTGTAGTTGTATGGATAGCACTTAATTCTCCAGAACTGGAGAAGCTCACTAAGCCTTAGTGTCCAGAACTTTGCTGGGGGTCAGTCATGTAGACATGGAGCACCTGTGTGGCTGACCTTTAGTTATTCAGCCTCCATCATGTCCAGAGGTCAAACTGATACTGCATGGTCCATGGCCCCCATCACAAACCACATTGTTAGTATCAGCCATCCAGTGTGGTTCAGGCCACAAGTAACCACAGACACTAATAATTTAGACCTAATCTCCCAGGAGCTGGTCAAGGCCAGAGCTTTCTTTGGAATATGGAAGGTTGGAGTATTCCAGGCCTGCTGAGTCAAACTTTTACTTACTGTACAGAAAGGAGCAACTTGGGGTGCATGCTTAGGGCCATTCACTGGACAATTCTGTTTTTCTTTCCACAAAGGGAAGGGAGCATTTCTGGGGATTCCCACATTCCTTATTCTTATGGTGAAGGCCAAAACTGAAGTCCAGTTGTATATATCTTTGGGTTCTCCATTTGATGTCTAATGAAACACAACAGTTTCCAATTTCATATATTATAATAGAAGAACATATTGTATGTGCTGAAAAACAAGAAATGAAAACTCAACTCTTTTAATATTTCTACTCTAATTAGTCTTCTGTTAAAGATCTTGAAAAGTCAAGAAACAGTCTTTAGCCTTGAATTTCTTTCCTTTTTCCATGCACTTGGCTATCAGATACTTGTTTAAAATACACAGAAATGTCACGTTGAACTTTTGTGAGTACTCAGATGCAAGCCAAAACATCTTAGTATAATTCTCCTAAAATGAGACTAATATAATATACACATGAGGATCCTGTCCCTCAGATTAAACTCTGTGAAATCTGTTGTTATTTTTTAACACAAAACTCTAAAAACCTTTATCTGTCTTTTTGCTGTCTACTTTAAAGTTTTTGCAATTTATTAATAGATCTGTGCTCTTTGATCCAGGTTAATTTCTTGGCATCTGTATTTAATACTTTCACCAAAGGACAACAGCAGCTTCTAGATATGTTAAGAATGCTTTCTTTTTATGGGTGGAGAGAAAAACAATCTGCAACACTCAGAGAATTGAACAAGATTGAAAGTTTGTTTTGAACCCAGATTCTCCCACACTGTACCCAAGCCCATGCCAAATTCATACAGGTGTACACCACATGAACAGATGAGCAAGTATGATTAGAAGAGCTCTCAGGATCTGCCTGAGCCTATAATGCATTCCTCCCAAAGTGGACTTGTGCATCTGTTACGTACGTGAAGTATTTGCTTACTTGCTAGCAAGAAGCTATCCCCATAGGGCTTATGGGGATTTGGGTTTTTATTTAAGTAAAAAAAAAAGGAGAAGAATGAGAAAGGACACGAGATGACGGCACAGGGGTGCACAGGGGTCTCACGGTGTCCTCTGTGTGCAGAAAGTACCAAGCCTACTAGAAGAGACACAAGATTGGAGGTATCCTATCTCTTGGAATATTATGGCAATTATATCACCACCATTTTGTGCTGGGGACGCCTTATTACTTGGGAGAAATGTTGAATTGTAAAGGATTTTTAGGGTGGCTTTTACAATAAGGTTTGTTGAAAGCAAAAAAAAAAAAAATGTTTACTTGGAGAATAAATCTGAGAAGGTTGTTCCCCACTTCAGATCCTGGATATTCTTAAAGATACTGTCTTTTTTACAGTCCTTATCCCCCTTCTCAATAATCCTCATCCTCTAGATTCTTGCTCCCCTCCCTTCTTTGCAGGCTCCTAAACTTGATTTTTTCTTTCTTCTCCAATTTTCCATTCCTTTGACAAATGGCTTTTTGTGCCCAGTCAATCAATCCATCCCTGCCCCCAAGAAGCTAAAATTCAAGGGGGCAAAACAGATCATTAACATACTATATGTAAAAGGTGCCAGAGAGGATTAAAACAAATCTCTTTTTTCCTGTATTCTTTCTATTTTCCTTTGCACTTTCCAGCTATTCCGATGTGCTGATTCAGCTTGATTTGTAACTGCGATAAAGCAAATCGTATTCCTTTCTCCCTTGTCTTCCCACTGGTGTGTCTGATGTGCCAATAATTAATATTTGAATGGAGCCTTCATATCCATTATTTCTTTCAATCTTCAAAACAACCTATTTGAAGAAAAGTCTCAGAAAACTGAATAATTTTGTTGAGATTATTTAACAGCTACTAAATAAGAGAACAGGAATCTCGCACCCAGGTTCTCTGAAACCCGCTTGTGTGAACATTTGCACACATTGTCACTGTCATTGTTTGACACACAAAAGAAAACCTAATTTAAGACTATCAGGTCAGGTGGAAGGAAGGAATGGCTTGGGCAAAATGGCAAAAGAATCATCCCTGAGCGCAAAAGGTAAATTGTTTTATTGCATACTCTAGGTTCTCAAGCGATTATTCCACAAATGCTTCTGAGGGTCTATTACGTGCTACGCACTGTGCTAGGTGCTAAGAGTCATCATCTATTATGCTTTGCCTTCGAATAAGATATATTAGAGTCAAATCAATATATAGTGGCAGGCTGAGGAATAGTGCTTTGAGAACAGGATATCATATTAATAGTTATCTCTTGAGTCTATTAACTTTAATAGGGGTCCAGAAAAAAATTACTCATATATGAAGAGGAAGAAGAAATAAAGGACATAGGGAGTATAAATAAACTAAATTTAGAACCAAGGGCAGAGTTAAGTGTTAAATTAGAGAAAGTGCTCACTATTACCTTAATAGTAAGTTCAGTAGGGTAAAATAAGGCAATAGCATTCATCACTGTAAATTCCTCCTAGAAAAAACTTTAAAGAGACATGTCAGAGGAAGGAGCTATGGTGCATTGGATCAAGCATAAGACTTAATAGTTTCCAATCCTGACTCTGTCACTTAGCAGTTTTGTGACCTTTATCTATAAAATGAAGTTAATAATCCTTACCCAGCAGGGCTGGAATTGCATAAGGTCACATATGTGAATGTGGCACCAAGTGGGTGTTTTTGTCGGGGCTCTTGCAACTGCAGGGAGAAGAAATGTAACACAAAGGTTATTTATTGACTTGCAAGAATAAAAAAATGTAGGGCCAGTGCTTTAGGTATGTCTTAGAGGTAAAAACTCAACTGATGTCATCAGGAGCCCAGCTCTCTGCATCTCTTGGCTGTGCTCTCATTTGTGTTAACTTTATCCTCAGGTTGCCACTTCCCTTGAGGGGACAAAATGGCAGCTTACAGTGCCAGACTCAAATCTTCACAGTCACAGAGGTCCTTCACCATAATTGTACCCAAAGTCCAAATAGGGCCCTTCCTTGGCCTAGACTGTGTCACAGGGCTACCTCTGAACCAGGCATTGTGGACAAGGAAGTTAAGTGCTCAGATTTTCCTGGCTTTGGTCATAAGCTTTGCTTTGGAACCAACAATAAAGTCAGTCTCAACCTATCTATATGCACTGAGGAGAGAAGGGTGATGTCCCAGAGGAAACCCAGAATGTTGTTGTGAGAAGGAAGAATAGAAGATGGCAAAAACAAACTAAATTCAACAGTACAGGGCTTCAATTAGTCTGTGCTACACCAGTATCTACTGGATTTGGGTATCGTGTCTCTGAATAGATCAAAAATCAAATATAGAACTTAGCTCCTGTACTAACCACATTTTCCAAATGATGTGTCTTCTGCATGAAAACATAATAATACTTCTCTAAGCACAGAGAGACCACTCAAATAGCCTTGTACTTCAGAAAAAAAAATTCATTGCTATGAAAAATGTATTTCTTGCATGGATCTTGAGCTAGGAAGAGGATATTGGAATATTAATATTTAGTGAATACATCTAGAGATGACCCTGTATATATAAATATGCCTTAGCATCTCCATTTATACTCACATCAAGGAAAAAATTAAATTATGATATACTGCTGTGAAGAGATGAAATGAAACACCAGACATATATTAAACTTAAAAAATAGAAATGAACCTTCAACATAAGAAAATTTGGAATCTCACACACTCTGTTTTCCCTAATATGGATCTCTATTCTTTTCTGTCCACGTCTATTGACTAGTTGTAAACTTGGTGATATGTAAAATTAATTGCCTTTTACCTTTCGCTTTGCCCAAAGTACTTGATATAGCAAGTCTCTCCCATCTTAAATACACCATGCCCCTTTTTCTATCGCCCAATTCTTCTCTTTCATCACTGTCACAATTCTAAAAGGGGCAGTCCACACTAGCAGTTTCTACTTTCTCATCATCCCCATCCCTATTCACACACAAGCCCGTTGCTATGTACAGTTTGTCCCTTTCAAAATTCATGTTGAAATATGGTTTGACAGAAGAAATAAGACCTAGTGTTAGATAGATCAGTGGGATGACTATAGTTTATGAAAATTTATTGTATGTTTCAAACTACCTACAAGAAAAGAATTGGGATGGTTTCTAGTATAAAGAAAAGACAAATATTTAAGGTGATGGACATCTTCAGTACACTGATTTGATCTTTACGAATTACATAACTGTATTAAATTATCACATGTACTCCAAAACTGTGTGCATCTATTATGCATCATTTTTAGAAAGTGAAAGAAATTTGATCCCCAATGTGACAATGTTGGGAGGCGGGGCCTAGTGGGAGGTGTTTGGGTCTTGAGAGCAGATCCCTCATGAATAGATTAATGCTCTACCACTGGGATGAGTGAGTTTTCTCACTCTGGTGGTAGCAAGAATGGATTAGTTCCTGAGAGAGTGGGCTGTTAAAAAGAGTCTGGCTTTCTTGATTTCACTCTCTTGCTTCCTCTCTCGCCCTGTGATCTCTTTGCATGTGTCAGCTCCCCTTCCACTTTCCATCATGAGTGAAGGCAGACTGAGGCCCTCACCAGATGTACCTGCTCACTCCTGGACTTTCCAGCCACCAGAATCATAAGCCAAATAAAACTCTTTTCTTTGTCAACTACTCAGTCTCAGGTATTTTGTTATAGCAACACTAAATAGACTAAGCTAGCCATGAACACCTAGTTTCTGTCTCTACCACATGGACACTGCCCTCACTTATGAGCTTTTCCCAAGTTCAGTTCTTTCTTTATTTATTTTATCTGTAGGAGTCTCTGATTCTGGAAACTCTCCTTCCTGGAATTCCATTTGAACAGTTTTTCCTGGTTTTCCCTTGACTTCCTTGGGTGCTCCATTTCCAACTTCTTCACAGTCTGCTCTTCCTCCTTCTCACTCTTCAATGTAGTTTCCCTGGGCTGGTTCTCAGTATGCATATTTTCACCTAATCCTATGCCTCCACTTGTGCCTTATATGCCACCTGGCCCCCAAATATTCATCACAAGCTCACCCCATCTCCACTGGACTGTTCCACAGTTGCATGGACCACAAAGGAAGGAAAAAAGACCAGGAAGAGAGTTATGAAAAATGGCAATATCTAAAAGATGTGTGGAAGAAAAAGAACCCTGAGTGAGATAAGAGATGTATAACAAAAACCAGGAGTGAATGGTGTCCTGGCAGCCAAAGAAAGAGAGACTTTTTGAAAGAAAAGAGGGCACAAAAGGATTGTATACTACAGCAAGATCAAGTGACATAAAGACTGAATACTGCCTCTTTAAATTAACAGTTAGAAGCTCCTAAGTGACCTTGACAAGAGACATATCAGTGCTTAGGACAGAAGCTAGACTGTGGTAGACTAAGGAGTAAGTAAGAAGTAAGAAAACTGATGTAGAGAACATGAGCCATTCTTTCAAGAACTTGACTGAGGGTGAAAAATAGCTAAAGGGAGATGAGTGTTATTAAGTGTTTGTTGATTTGGTTGGTTGAGTGGGTGGTAGTTTTTAAGCTGGGAGAAGGCTGAGGCTGTTTGTTAAAGGGGGAAAAAAAAAACCTGGAATTATAAATTGGAAATCAAGAAATTGGAGAGGAGATATTAATGGTGGATAAACTTCCCATCACTACCACCATGTTCTGTCCAAAATATGGCTTTGCATGAGCTTACACACCTCTGCTTCTCATGCCTTTGATCATTTTTTATTGGGCACAGGTTAAAATTTCATCCCTCAGCCTTGCTGAAGTCAGTGTTTTCTGTAAGGTCAAATTTCATCTCTCCCACATTATATTCTACAAGTCCTACTCAAAATGATGCTGGGAGCCTTTCCTTACCTCTTTATCTTCTCTCCGCTTGTTTAAACCCTATCCATTTTTTAAGACCTTGTTCACGTTCCATTTTGTCTTGGTTTTCTCCAAACTACCTTGGTTCTCAGCAATTACTTCCTTTATAGAACTTCTGTAGCATCGATGTGGTTCTTAGTTTTTTTCTGATTTGTAGAATTATTCATCCAGTCATGTACATGTTCTTGCTCCCTAAATCAGCTTTAAGCCCATGAAGGGCTTTACCCTCCAACATCTGGTAGAATCCCGACCTTAGACTGAGGGGCTCATGTATTAATATTAGGGCCAAATGCAATACAGTGGTCTTGTAAGCATTAGAAGAAGCTGAAATTGACTCTACAAAGGTCACTGGCAACCCTGTCAGAGTAATTGACAGGTAGGGTAGGGAGAAGCAGGAGCCAAATCAGATATAAGGCACAGAAGACACAATCCTAAAAGGGTCCGAGTCATTCAATAAACTTTTACTGAGCAACTACTATGTTCAACGCACTGACCTAGACATGAAAAATACAGCAGTGAACAAAGGAGATGAGGTTCCTGCCCTCATGGAGCTTATAGTCCAGAGAAGCAAACAGACACTAAACATATAATTTCAATGTAAAAAGCGAAAGAAAAAAAGAAAAAGTACTGTAAGAGTGTTGTAAGAGTACAACAGTGTATTCCTGGTGGCTTGAACACACTCCAGTACATAATAGGTATTGAGATGGGGGAACAGACATAATTTCTGCTTCAAAAAGTCTATGGTCTAACAGTGGTATTTATTTTCTATTTATTGCAGGCAAAATATCTAACTGCGTAAGATTTTAGATTGTGGTGAAAACAAAAGGAGGCGTTTGAACAAGATAACTTCTAGAATATCTTCTTGCTTCTCTAAAACCCTGGACCTCATGTGTTAGATGTACACAGAGGTTTGTTGAGTTGAACAGCTTACATTAAGGTGAGTTCTTTCAAAGAATCATAAATGAAGCAATTATAGCCACTCACTAATTTCAGATATTCTGTTTGTGAAGCAAAGGGGTATACTTCTCTCTTTTTTTCTAAAAGAGAGAATTTTTCTAACAGACCATAATTGAGGATAGTTACTGAATATTCAAATCCTGAGGAAGGAAAGGATGATAAGAGAAAGTAGACACCTCCAGTTGAGCAGCTGTTGGCAAACAGTCAGCTGCCATATCGACATAGGAAACTGCATCACGTGCCACATTATTTGTCATTTTAATGCGGTAATATAACCATGAGATTACGAAGTTAAATTTATGTAAATCATGTTCTAGAAATTACTGGAGCGGACTGTGGGGGTTGTTTGTACTCAACCTGTCAATGAAAGGACCCATCTCACCAACAGACAATCAAATGGAGAAAATATTTTGTCTCATGTCCTTTGGTCTATTTTGAAGAATGTAAAAGATTCCACAAAGATTTTTCCCCCAAAAGGCTTTAATTTAGAGGAGAGAGATGTCTGTGTTCAGCCATCGTTAAAGAGGCCACCTTGAGAGCTAGGCAATGTTGCCTTTGGTTTATTGTCTATTCGGCAAGGCTGGTGGTATTTTTGCTTCCAACTGATTAATCTATCAAACCCCCAATGTTTCACGGAACCATAGACTACTCAGGCAATCCTTACGAGAATGACGTTCCTGCATTATGAATCTAACATTCATTTTCATAGATGGCAGCATGACTAATGATGCTACCTCGCATTTCTATAACAATTTACAGTTTCCAGACCACTTTCACATTCATCATCTCGTTTGATTCTCATCTGACAACCCTATGAGGTCTGGAGTGCAGGAATTATTGTCCTTATATTTCAAATAAGGAAGAGGAACTCAAGGCTCCAAAGGGATGTCACCTCCCCAACCTAGTAAATGGTGAACTCACAACTCTAACGCAGACCTTGTGATATTGATTTCAGTGTTCTTTCCATAGACAAATTCCCAAAATTTGTTTTGTCTTGACAGTAATGCCATGAAAACAAAATCATTTCACATTGTATATTTTTTGTATCAGGGGAGTTTCAGTGCAGGAGACAGAAACTACTGTAACTGTTTAAGTGAAAGAAGAATTTAATGTAAGAAAATTTGGTGATTACAAAATTTTTGGAAGGGCTGCAGGAGCAGAAGTCAGGGGCTGCCCCAGGCTATTCAGCTCAAAAATCCATCACCATAGCAGAAATACAGAAGTCTGGAAGCTGCTACGGTCACATGACAAAGCCAAAACTGCCTATAAACAATGACCTCAATTACCAGCATTAGCAATGGCAGAAAAATTGCCTGTATCTCACGTTTCACTTTCCAAATTTCATGCAAATGCATGTAATTGGCAGAAGAGAATTCTCTTTCGGAGCCCCAGTTGCAAGGGAGTATGGGAAACGTAGTTTTTAGGTGGAATGGGATTGAGCGTGCCAATCACAGTCTCTTATCATACCCCTTTTAAAAATGCATGGTGCTCATGTACAATTCAAGGCTGTAAAAAAAAAAAATCCTGCAGTAAAGGAAACTATTAAACTTTAACCTTGCTAAGCTCAGCTTTTCCCAAAATTATCTGACAGTGGAACTCTTTATTTGGCAGCCCCTCATTAAGCAGAACACACTCAGGGAAAAGTTGCACTGCAGCAAGCTGGAGGCAGCCATAGTGCAGCATACGCACATGTGCACCAATATGTCAATCAGGCAACCAATAAACATAAAATCAGTGAGCATCTGCTGCAGGTCTATGGTAGCACTGGGACAGCTCCATAAGCCAGTTCCATTCCAGGCAACAAAAATATGAGCAAAATTCTTTTCCTCGCAGTTATTATGGTGTAGCTGAGAAATTCACATATAGGTGGCGGCCCAGAAATTTAAGATGCCAGAATGAATACTAAGGGGCAAGTGGGTTAAGTCTAGTAAATGCTGTGGAATAGAAATTATTCCCATCATTGAGGGCCAAATCCAGCCAGCCACCCGAGTTTTGAAAACAGCTGAGTATTGTTGGGTAAATCCAGCACTCCCTGCCACAGGGCCACCACTCACGACTGCCTCGTATCTCCCCAAATCACAAAATCATGTTTCTCTTTGGTGTCTACAGGCATTTGATTTTTACATGCACAGGTGGACACATACAAGCAGAAAAGATTCTGTGGAGAAGGTGGGATTGAACTGAGCCTTGAAGGCTCAGTGGGACAGCACCCTGAGCAGCATTTCTCCTGTACTTCAGAGAGAATATTTGTGTCATGTATGTTAGTAGGCAGGATGCGGCTAAAACCCTAAATCAGCTACCTAGGCCTCACTGAGTGCTCTGGAAACATGCCTCTTCGCAGTGGAGAAATGTCTAATGAGAAAGGAAGCCTATTAAAGAGAATATTTAGTAATTAGGAGAATACATGAGGCAGGTCTCAACCGTGATTTAGGGGAGAGAGTGCATCTTTCCCTCAAGCAAAGACAGTGCAGAAGGAGAACCCAACATACCTCTTTTTGTTACCAGAAAGAAAAAACACATAATATACAAGGATAATAATTTGGTATTTTTTCTTTTCCTGCACTTTTTTATACTGAGGAAACCCTATACTTGCAGTCTGTATTTTAAAAAAACAAAAATGCTTTCAGAGAGAAATGTGTTTTCAGGTGGACTTTTAAAAGTCCTGAGAAGCAGTAAGTAGGAAACATGGAAATGAAGTTTTTGAAAGAGAAGCGTTATTATCCAGGGCCATAAGAACTGGCCTTGGGAAACCAAAGAGAAATTAGGATGAATGAAAAACTCTTCGATATAATATTTTTATATCATATTTTTAGATTATTTTCAAGGAGATCACCATGGAATAGGAAGCTACTCACTGTAAATGTTATCTAGCTGGTTTTACACCATAAACTGGTAAGGTGATTGAACTATATGAAAACCAACCACGCCATCCATTGTCTTCAAAATGGATAATTAGCATGTTTTCAAAAAAAAAAAAAAAAGACACATTTCACGCATTGCCAGCTTTTTGAAAGCTGGAACCCTTGTCAATAGCCAAGGTCATCCCCAAGGCACTCAGAATGCCAAGGAAAGAGTCAGGTACAGGACGTGGTGCTCTGGCTTCCTGGGCCTACATGCAATACAGCAGAAACCAAGACTCCTCAGAGATCAGCTCTTTGTTCATTCAACAAATATTTGCTGAGCATCAGCTACGCACCACGTAGTGAGGCAAGACAGTGGTGTATAAACCAGATGTGTCCCTGCCACCATGGAATTCACAGTCTAGTACAGAAGTCAGACAAGAGGTAAACAACCAAACGAGTACATTATTTCAAGAGATGGAGAACAATTCCATGCCTTAAAACAATGTATTTAGGAGAGGCAGAATTCTACTAAGAAAGGGTTTCTCTGAGGAACTAACAATTGAGTAAGATTGGAGGAACTGAATGTTCCAAGAAAAGGCCAGCCTGAAAGCGAAGGGTGCAGTGGGAAAGAGCTCGGCATGTTTGAGGACCCAACGTGAGCCAGTATGAGAGAAATGGAGAGAAAAGAGGGACAACAAGGCCAGAGAGGGAGCTGAGACAAAGAGTCCCGATGTCACTCGGGGAGTAACAGGAAGTTCCTGGCAGGCTTTGTGCCAGTAAGCTCTGTCTGCCATAACAAAATACCACGGACTCGATGGCTTAAACAACCAACATTTATTTCTCACAGTTCGGGAGGCTGGGAAGTCCAGGGTCAAAGTTCTGTCAGTTCAGTTCCTGGCGGGGGCCCTCCTCCTGGCTCATGGAAAGCACCTTCTCACCATGTGCTCACATGGCGTTTGCTTGGCATGTGCACAGGGAGACAGAGAAAGTCTCTGGTGTCTCTTCTTATCACATAAGGCCCTTCCCTCATGAGCTCATTTAACCTTAATTATAATACTTCCAAAAAGACCCTATCTCCAAATATAGTCACATTTAGGGGTAGGACTGTAACGTAGAATTCTGGGAGGGACACAAACATTCATTTCATAACAGGCTTCTGGTAGGGAAATGACTTCATCTGATCATCTGATTTCTTTTCTTTTTTTTTCTTTGAAATTGGGCCTTGCTCTGTCACCTAGGCTGGAATGCAGGGGTAGCATCATAGCTCACTGCAGCCTCCAACTCCAGGGTTCAAGTGATCCTTCTGCCTCAGCCTCCCAAGCAGCTGGGAATATAGGCGCACACAACCACGCCTGGCTAATTTTTTTTTATTTTTTGTAGAGATGGGGTCTCGCTATTGCCCAGCTTGGTCTTACTCCTGGCCTCAAGCAATCCTCTGGTCTCAGCCTCCCAAAGTGCCAGGATTACAGATGTGAGCCTGGCCTGGCCTCTGGTTTCATTTTTTAAAGGTCACTGTCAACACTGTGTGTAGGGTGGCTCATAAGGAGAAAGAGAAGAAACCGAGAGACCAGGAGTTCGGAACAGAGAGAACGTGACTTAGAACGAGGAGGCAGAAGTATTACATAGGAAAAAAATGTGGGGAAGAATTAGGTAACCGCATTTCAAAAAAAATGCTTATTTAATATTTGAAGAAAAGGAATGAATAAGGTTTGATTAAGAAGGAAAATTGAAACAATGACTCTTCTAAGTGACTTTTTAAAACAATATCAGTAAGTCACTTGAGAGGGACAACCTGTGTGGGTCCCTATACAGTAATGCTGCAGAATTGTTTTGATCATTACCTGCTTTCTTGTGTTGTCATTGTGATTCATAGTTATGAGAAACTCCAGGAAGGTTCCGAGGTTTGGTTAAGATAGGCCATTAAACATACAAATGTTTATTGGAATATATATTATGTTTCTATGGCTGTGTAACAAATCACCACAAAATTAGCAGCTTAAAACAACACTGGTTTATTATTTCACCCACTATTTCCATAAATCAGAAGTCCAGGCACAGCTCAGCTTGGTCCTTTGCTCAGAGTCTCAAAAGACAGAAATCAAGATGTGAACTGGGGTGAGTTCCTTTGTGGAGCTTAGGGTTCTTATTCAAACTCACATGTTGCTGGCAGGATTCAGCTCCTCACAATTGCATGCCTGCAGCCCCTGTTCTTTTGTTGACTGCCAGCTGGGGTCCAGTTTCATCTTCTAGAAGCCACCTGTACTGTGCCTTTTAAGGGCTCACCACATTAGGTCAGGCCCACCCATAATGGTCCTTTTGATTAACTCAGCTAATTAGGGACCTTCATTACATCTGCAAAGTTCTTTTCGTCATAGAGCATAAATAATCACAGGAGTGATATCTTATCATAGTCCCAGGTTCCACCCACACTCAATAGGAGGGAGCTATACAGGGAAAGGGGTGAGCTGGGCGCAGTGGCTCACACCTGTAATCCCAGCACTCTAGGGGACCGAGGTGGGAGGACTGCTTGAGCTCAGGAGTTCAAGATCAGCCTGAGCAAGAGTGAGACCCCGTCTCTACAGAAAATAGAAAAATCAGCCAGGCATGGTGGTGTGCATCTGTAGTCCCAGCTACTCGGGAGGCTGAAGCAGGAGGATCACTTGAGCCCAGGAGTTTGAGGTTGAAGTGAGCTAGGATGATGCCACTACACTCTAGCCATGGTGACAGAGCAAGTCTCTGTCTCCAAAAACAAAAAAACGAGAGCAAGAGATGATTAGGCGTCATGTTTATTCTGCCTACCATAAAATACCACTGAATCCTTGAGCCTTGTGTGAAGACTTCACATGATCACAATTTCTTGCCATGCAATTATACACAATATACCCTGCAACTGTGAAAAATCATAGAGGTTGAATTTAAAAAAGAAAAAAAGTCAGTATGTTGGCTAAAAAATTCATCTGTTTTAAAATGGTCCTGTTTGTAAAGGGCCATTTCAGGCCAATTCAATGTCTTCCGTATGGCTCTTGTCAAAGGCTGCATCTTGTAGTCCATCTTCTTGTAACTTGGGCTCTTTTCTAGAGATTTCCCTCTCTAATTTCTATTTGTCCTTCCATAAAGCACAAGAAATCTATTCTGTAGAATCCAGCTCAACATCCAGCTCTTTCCTTCCTCCCAATCTCTAGAAGAGCAATTCTCAAAGTATGGTCTGGGGGATCCTGACACCCTGCCAGGGGGGCATGGTCCTTCTTTCCAATGACACAGCATGCGTGGCCAGATTTTCTCCACGTACTTCAACCAGAGCAACATATCACCATGGATGGAATGCAGAGGCCAACAGTAAGCCAGGCATGAAGGAGATTGGCAAACATGCAAAACAATGCCTCTCTTCTCGGTCAGTGTTTTTATTTTGAAAACCCCAAATGAAAACAAAACTGGGCTTAGATAAGGAGAGACTTTATTTGAAAAGACTGTTGCAATAAGGACAATGCTTTGACCTCAGGACTTGCAATTGTCTCAAAATCAAACACAAAAAAAAGGCTTTTTGAATGTAGGGAGAAATAGGCAGTTCTGGGGGGAGGAGGGCAAGGTGGTGGGGTGAGCAGGTGGGAAAATCAGATGCTCCAACAAGAAGTATCATTGTGTGGTCAGCCCATTCTCAGGAGGACTGTTCTGCACCTAAGCACTTCAGGTATTGCTCAAACATGGGGGCAAGCCAAAGTTAGGGGTCTGTGGGGAGGAGAGAAGCTGACTAAAATGTGGCCAAGTCAAAGTACAGTATGTAAGTCATAGGCAAATGTGGGCACTTGGCCAAAAAATATAGTTATTTTTCATGAAAATGATTGTATGCGTATAGGTAATGAGCTTACTACTGTTATTTTAAAGTGGATTAATAAATATTTTTAAATGTTTCAGGTTCAAATTTTATTAATATATGATAGATGTCAAGAGATATAACCCACATTTAGGATCTGCTAGAATTTTTAAGAGTATAAAGGAATCCTGAGATCAAAATGTTCGAGAACCACTGCTCTAGATTACTCATAACTGTGCCCACTAATCATAGAACAATGATGAGACTTAAGAGATTTTTTTTAGTTCAATCTCTTCAATACTATAGATGAATTGAGACTTACAGTGGCTATGCAACTTGTCCAAGATCATAGTTAATAAAAAGCATCACTAAGCATAAAATATGCATCCCCTCATTTCTAACCTTATGTCTATCCTACCATTGCTATTCATCTTTCAGATGTGTGAGTCTATACAGTATCCAACCTTTGAGACCAACTCTCTGTCTTATATTTTCATATATTTCAGAGCACTTGGCATTTGTCTCTAATAATCACATGATGGGTGTTCAGAATTCTTACTGGATGAATGGATATAGAAAGGAAGGAGTAAAGGAAAGAAGAAAAGGAAGGAAGAAAGAAGGAAGAGAGGGAAGGAGGGAGGGAAGGAGGGAGGGAAGAAGGAAGCCTTTCATAAACCCGGGAGCCTTGAAAACATTGCAATATCCCAACACCCACACACGTTAATCTCTTAGTAGTTATTTCCAGACACTGGGGCCACATAAATCTGGTCTAAGAGAAACTCCTAAAATCTTCCTGAAAAGTTTACACTGAAACCTGAGATAACCAAAGGAGATCCAGAGAAGCAGCTTGTCTTGTCACCATCCTGATGAGCATAGCCAGCCCACAGGCCACTGCAGGACTGTCACTGCTGCTTTGCTCTGTCCCACTGTTTCCCACACACCCACGGTGTCACAGACTCCTAAGTCCTATGATGGTTCAATTCGACAAAGGGAAAAGGGGGTCAGGGCAGTATGTCCACATAAACAAGAGGTCCAGTCGGGGTAATGGCCCAGAGATCCAAGGAGGAGTAGGGACCAGAAGAACAGATGGTAATTTCTAGAAAAGTGCTTTTAAAAAGCAAAAGAGACAAAAAAGCATACTGATCTTTTAAGAAAAAGGAAAGAAAAGCTAGTAAAACAGTTGGGTAAAATCATTTCTTAACAAAGAAAAACTGGAGCGCTGGGGTAGCTCTGGTAGAGCATGAGACTCTTACCAAAGAAAAAGCATCCCTTCCTTATGTTAGGGACACATTCTTGCACAGAGTTTTATGCAAACTTTGTGCTGCAGTCCCAGGAATATTACCTAGACCTCAGCTCTACAAATTAGAATGTAAAGGTGGCAGTCTGTGGGTGAAGTGATATTAGCTTGACTCCAATTGCTGACTACTTCGTGACCACTAATGTGCTTCAGGGCACATATGTGGTGTGTAAGAGGTGATCCAGTGGTCATTTTTTTTCCTTAGTCAAGTTAATGCCAGACAAACTTGGCCAGAGATTAATAAATCCTGCTCCGGGTACCAGGAAACTCTACGTAGAGCTTGCAGATCTATCCCATTTTTCCACTGTCTTCACTCAGTTCGCACAGAATTCCAGTAACTATCTCAAATCCCTACATTTGCTCTTCCTGCATTGCTATTATCTAGGGTTTGAACTACAGCTGTGGTTCACTGCATCAGTCAAAATCCAGGCAGGAAGATAAAGTACAATCTCTAAGTAGAGGGCATTTAATAGAGAGAACTAGTTACAAAGGTAACCAAAGAGCTAAAAAGCCAATCGGGGAATGATGATGCAACCCAGAGATTAGCGTCCAGAGAGAGAGCCACTGGAAGAATCTCAGAAGGAGATGGTATTGCTAAAGTTCAAGGACAAGGGAAGCCAGGTAGAAGTGAGAACCATGAAGAGTGCCCAGCAGAATCTGGGACCACAGACAATGGGACTGTCCCGTGGGTCCATCTGGAAGCAACTGACACCAAAGGAGACCATCCAGGATGCTCCACAAAGCAGAGAGAGACAAGGGGAAACATGGCTTTTCCTGTTCTCTCGTTTTCCAGTCTCTCTCCACTGCCTCCCACTGGTTCAACCCACACAAAAGCAAGTTGGCCAGGGAGTTTGGGAAATGTACCTTGTTCTGCATGAAAAGGGTGGAGAATGGACTTGAGAACAAATAGGCAAATGGCCAGCACATTTACCAAGCCCATGGGAATTCCTCCCAATTGGTCTCCTGTCCTTTCTCTACATTGCTATCTCCTTAAATTGACTCTCATCACTTTCCTGCTTCTACCCTTCAGTGGATTTCTGTTGCTTCAAGGATAAAATCTAAACTCCTTTTCATGGTCTACAGGCCCCTGTGTGGTCCTGCCTCTGCCGATCTTCCCAGCCTCATTGAATCACTCACCCCTCAGTCACCGAGCTCCAACCCCACAAGCTGTCCTCCACTCCCCTCAATGTGTCAAACTGCAGGGCCTTCACACCTGTCCTTCCATCTGTCTGGAAAGATCTATTCCCCCTGCTTTGGCGAACTACTACTTGTCCTATAGCTTTCAGCTTAAATGTCATTTCTTGGGAGAGGCTTTCTTAAGCCTTCTGCATCTCAATTAGATGCAACTTTTGTGGTCTTAATCAATCCCCATACGTTTCCTCCAGGGCACTTAACACAATTTTTCAGGATACATTTACCTGTGTCTATTTTTTTAACATCTGCTCTCCACCTGTCTGGAAATACAATGGTAGGGATCTTGCAGAGCCCTGTCCCTGGGGTAGGTGCTGCATCTAGCACCAGTGCCTGGCACAGACAGATGCCTGTGAAAGGATGGTAGAGGATGAATGCAAAAGAGTGATGAGGAGAGGACATTATTTAATTCACATGCTTTTCCAAAGTCCATCCAGCTCCCTTCTGCTCCTTCATGTAGAAACCCCAGAACTAACCATCTTTGAATAAAGTCTCCCCCAATGGTAAATAGATTTGCAAACCTGCTACAGCTAAATTGAGCTTCAAGGATACATTTTTTGACTTCTGTGTTTGGAAGGACAAAAAGTTCATTGTGTCCTTTGGAGAATAACTCTTGCTGAGAAAACAGGATAATTCTGAAGCTGCCAGTTACCTTTTCGTGACATCATGTGAAAAAGCTTCTCCCTTTTTATTTCTAGTCAACATTGTAGCTTGTCCTTATTTTTTGTGTGTGACTGTGATTTTGTCATGCTTTGTAATGTTCGTTTAATAACACAAGGATATCACAGTATGTTTATATTACTCACAAAAGACCATACCATTCTTTCTGGATGTGAAGCACATTTTTTTAAAAAAACAACAAGAACAAAAAAAAGCTCTTTTAAGTAGGTTTTGTTTTTCATATCAGAAAGGCTACTGGTGTAATTCAAGTCAAGGACACATCCATGGTTGTAACCATGGCCCCTCCTTGTGGCAAAACACAGGCAATGACTCCAAATGCCATCTCTATTATATCCTCTCTAACCTTTACTGGCAAATCCACAGAGAAACACAATACCCAGGCAATATTTGTCTGGAGTATCAGCCATGGCTTTGAGATATGTCTCATAGTTTCCTTACCACACTACCCAAGGCATTTTCTTAGTGGGGCAGCCCTCAAGTCTTTAATTCCAGCTCGTTATTTTTCTTCTTACCGAGCTAAGTGAGTTATTAATAACAGCAACAAAAAAATTAAGTATGGTGTGCACACTAATCTGAAATTTTGAGTTGGCAATTAGTTGGAGCGAAATGCAATTAGATGTTTTCCTTCAAGTTCTAATTTACATGCTGGAAAACATGGGCAGCCTTCTGAAGTAATTGCAAAAATAAGCCCTGCTTTCTGTGTTTGTGTACAAATACAAAGCTCCCTGGCACACCTGCCTTTGCCTAAATAGAATAGAGTCCCAGGGGTCTCCTCGCTTTGTGATCACTAAGATATACAGCAGAAAAGGAACTGATCATCGTTTAGATAAAATGTGTTTTCTCTCCACTGCAGAAGCTCGGTATTAATGGGCATTGACTTTACCCGGGGACAGCTGGGAAGCATAAACTAAGTCTCACAGTATCTCCATGTAACCCTGTGAGGTGAACTGAGGCTCTTTGGAGCTTCAGCACCCCTTTTTGTGCACTCAGAATAACAGCTAATACAATTCAATCCATTAAGCACTTCATGAACATCTTCCCTATGCAAGACTGCAAGGAGCCCTGGAGGGAACAAATCAAATGAGATGCTGTTGACATCTTCAAGAGGTTATAGTCTAGTGGAGGAGATAAGGCACAGACACAAATACCACCACAGAATGGGCTCCACCAGAGATTGGGTGTAGAGTGAATAGGCAGTCATGCCCCTGGCAGCTGCACCTCAAAATATCCTGAGGAACGAGAAGTGGGTATATCTTAGCTAATATATCAGCACCCTAAGGAACAACCTACGTTTCAGCTTAAAGCCCAATCAAGAAGTTATTCTTGTAATCCAAGAACATGGAAGGAGAACTTCCTACCTCTGCAGAAAAAGCAAAGCACAGAAAGGGCAAAGTGGATGATTTTGCAGAACATGAGAGCAAAGGAAAAATCAAGGACTATGAGTTTTCTGCAAATAGCATTAAGAGCTCTGGTAGAAGACAGTAACATCTTAGTGCAGATGTGGGATCAAACAATGAGGTACACACAGAAAGAATCCAAGAGCCAGCAGAACTTGCACAATACAAAGAGGAAAAAAAAACCCTGGAACAGAACAGAAACCTCTCTGTTGGCCACACCACTAAGCATTTCATCAATTCCTTAGTGAAGAGAAAATTGGCCAACATCAGAATCCCCCCATATATAATGTACAATTCCCTATTTATAAATAATTTTGCCTTCCAACTCCACACACAGCATGGGTTCAGTTATTATTTATTTATTTACACCACATTTTGTTTCAAAAATAATTTAAAGCAGCTACCATTTTTATTATCTTCATGAAGTCCCAGGATAAAGAGCCCCTTTAAGATATTGTTATACGCAGAAATCTAAACGGTGGGGAGGGGGGCAGGGATCTGACTGCAGTAATCAAGAGAGCTTGTAAAGTGACATAAGTAGCCCACCTCACAAAATTCTGCCAAGTGTCAGGACTTTATTGTGCCTGAGTGTGCTAGAGATTACAAAAATGCAAAGCTTTGCTAAGTGTTGTAGTCAAGACATAAACAAAGAAAAGCCGTAATTGCAGCTGGAGAGACCAAGGAGAGCCTCCTGAGTGGAGCAGCACTTGAGGGATGGATGGGAGGGTAGGAAGAGAGGCATTCCTGACATGGGGAATGGCGTGTGCACAGGTGTGGAGGTAAGAAAGTACCCGGCTTTACGCCTTAGAGAAAAGAAGAAAACAGAGAAATGTTTCGTCCTTCGTGTTCTCATTGTTTAAATCCTTGCTCTTTTTACACATCAGGAACACTCAGGAGATGAAAAACAGCACAATACCTTTTTTCCTATGACAGATACTGAGATGCTAATGGAGCCAGACTCATGCTACATGGAGAAGATCCACCTGCATAGGGGTAAGGTTATGGAGGGATTTCAGAAAGAACATTCTTCTGAAAAATATCCTCCCATCCCTATACTCACCTCATCTTAAATTTCTCTAATGGGAGCAAAATCTTACAATTAGTCATAGTGCTTTAATAGTGTTTTCAAGGCAAATGCTCTTAGAAAAGACCCCCGATAGCTATCGTTGCCATGACATCGTTGTCCCTCTGTCCTCACCAGGCCAGTGTAGCTAGAGAAGGAGGGAGACACATAAGGAGATTTCGCGCCTGAAACAGGAACAAGGGTAAGTCCACGTTTGAATCAGGAAGCAAGGAGGTAGGAAAAGGCCCAGAAGAAGGGTGACAGTCAGAATGACTGGTGTGGCTGACTTCATGCTTATATGGAAAACAGTTCTAGGTGCAGAGATGTCCCCCAAATACCCAACTGGGTGCAGCAAGGCAAATTCAGTCACTGAATTTTGGTACAGCTCTCTACTAATAACAAGCTTTTCTATAAAACTAAGCACAAAGATACCCAAAGACCTCAACGCAGCCTCTATGCTCCTTGCTACCCTTCCTGGTTTTCATAGGATCTTTTTAGTCTTCACAGAAAACCAAAGCTGTGGACTGCTGAGAAATTATTTAAAGGAAAACCCATTTTTAAATACGGGCTTATGTTCCTTTTTAAAAAAATATTCAAAGGTAATAAATGCTGATGTTTGGAGGAGGGAGAGCTGCCATAGAAATAAAGAAATTGAAGGACCCTTGCTTAATGCCACCCCAGGAGAGATTTCTAAACAAGAGTGGAATGATCAAGGAGGGGCTCGCTTTTTTGTGAGAGAGGGAATATAGGTTGGTAAAAATGAGAGCTGTTTTTATAAAGGGAGCATCTCTAAATGGAAAGGGGAGTGTGGGAGCTGTCAACTAAGTCCCACACTCTGCAGGAGATGTGAGGAGAGATCACAGGTGATTAGAAATGTTTTGAGCTAACTAACTCTCCCACATAAGGTTAAGCTTAGCAAGAAGACCCCTGCTAGACTATGGCTCCAGCTTTGATCTGCACTCAGTAAGCAGCTGGCCTCATGACCCTTTATCAAAAGCATGTGTGAGTGGAGGAAGCCATAAAGTGGAAGACAGTAGTTAAGAAGTATCCAGGTGACCATGGTTAATTGTATTAAGCCTCATTTGTCTATCTGTCCATTATGCAGGGGGGAGGGGTCCTTTCTTCTTTGTATATACGTCTCATAAGCACAGAGCACACAGCCCAGGCAGCTCCCCACTTCCTTCATCAGTGATCTGGAAATTTACTGATTTTCACACATCAACTATATTGTTACATTGTTGTCATATTCTCTTAAGTTCCTTGCTGGAAATGACTTTTAATAATGACTATCTTAATAGGATGACTTCCTGGTTTGTTTTAAATTAATTCAGGTCAACAAGCAGGTAAGAAATTGCAAGAGCCTGAATCAGGGTAATAACAACAACAACAATAAGATAATTCTAAGAAAAAATATGGAAGTTAAAATCCACAGGACTTGGTTGCTCATTGGATTTGGTTAAGGACCAGGGGGCTGTGCGTTGAGGGACTGAATAGAGGATGGTGCCACCAATTGTGGTAGAAAACAGACTTACATGCAGAGCTCAAGGTGCCTGAGGGACATTGTACTAGTAAAGAAAGGTCAAGCTCTGCTACGGCAACAAATAGACTCAAAACCCAGTGACTTAAACTTTATTCCTTGCTCCTATTACAACCCAATGCAGTTTAAACAGCTCTCCTGCGAAGCTCTCCTTCAAGAAATGCTTTAGGAATACAGGCTCCTCCCAGATCATGAATCTGCCATCTTAGCGAACGTTGCTTCTTAGCCATGAGCACGAAAGAGAGAGGTGTGTAGAACTGGTGCATATCATTCCCACTCTCATCAATCCAGGGGCCGGTGTTCATTCATTTGGTCCCAAATTAAATGTAGGAGAGGTTGGAAAATATGGTTTTCTGTGTGCCCAGGAAGAACAGTGTTAGATAACATCTGACCTGTCTCTCTCCAGATATCCAAGTGACAGTAGCCAGCAGGTAGATAAATATACCAGTGAGGGGTGCATGAATCAGATCTAGAGATGTAGACTGGGACATGGTCAACTATTTAGGCCTAGAAAAATGCATGAAATCAATCAAGGAGAACATATATGATAAGAAAAGAAGGGAAATCTGAGGAATAGCAACTTTTAAAGTGTCAGAGAGGGAAGAGACACTGAGAAAGATGGCCAATGTGGACATTCACAGGAATAAGGAGGGGAACATGGAAAGCAGAATAAAGAAATTCTTCTAGGAGTTAAGAAGTGTACTCAGCATTTATTGACGTGAAACTAGTTAATAGTGAAGTGATCATATTTACAGAACCAGAAATGTTAGCTCATTCTGACAAAGAATTTTTATTCCTTCTGGGTGACAGAGGAGTTCTGGGATTTGTGGTTTGGATTCTGGGACAATAGAATTTCTAGGACCTCTCAGTGGATTAATAGAAACAGTATTAGGATTGCAAGAAAACCTCTCCAGAACAGTTGGCATCTATATAAGGGAAGGTGAACTGAGCTAGGAGCCGTAAGAAGTGAGTCCTACTTCTGGTTCTATGTGGCCATGCTGAAGTCACTTAGTCCCTCTGAATGTCAATCTCTAAGTCTCTAAATGTGGGCATTGCACTTGAGTAATAGTAATAACAGGTGACATTCATTGAGTACTCACAGTGTGCCAGACTCTACGCTAAATTCTTTTCACAGATTATCTCATTTATTCACTTTCATCCATTTCAATCCTATGAAGGAGATAATATAGAAATCTCCATTGTTCAGATGGGGAAACTGAGGCTGGGAGAATTTAAGTGAGTTGCTCATGAACACACATCTAGATCACATATGAAATTCAGGCACAAGCAGATAGATATCTAGGCTGAGAAGGGGCAGGATGTTTACCCTGATGATGCACTCAAGCTCTCATTCACGTATTCAGTAAACATATAATGAGTGCTTCAGAGACATCGCCCCTGCTCTCAGGGAGCATTTTTCCAAGAAACAGAATGCCAAGCACAGAGCTTTTCCTCTCTAACACCCAGGCTCAGGAGCCTTGCTCTCCTGAACACATACCTCTTCATCTGGGCTCTAAGTGGAAGACATTTTCAAGTCCAGAAATGGATGGGCCCTCAATACACTTGAAAAGGTGCTTTTCCATTTTTGAGAAGATGATTCCCTCCTCTTTGTTAGCTGAGCAGTTTAGTAATTAGGTTCTCTATCACTTTGTCAAAATGGAGCAAGAAGAGCAAAACAAAGCTAGACTTCAATGACCTGTATTCCATCAATATGAAGAAAATGAATAAGGTGACCCAATTTTTACATCCCTTTCAAGGTAAAGAGCTCGATCTTTTCACATACAAAGAAGAGGTGTTTTTCTTTTAAATCTATCAATTTACATAGTATAATATTCTCATTATAATAAACCACAGAAATTAATGTATCCTACAAGATTATCAATATGATCATATAATGTAAAGTACCAGAGAGAAGCTACAATATCACAATAAACTAAACTGACTTACTATTTTACTTTTCAATTTCAATTTAAGTGCATTCGTGGTTCCCCTATAATTGTCAGTAAAATTAAATCCTATTTTCCAATTAGACTAAAATCAAAATGTTTAGCTGTTGAGTCTCTCTGAGCTCTCTATAAATCTCCTTTAACAGGTAAAATAAAAGCCATGTCTGGTACCCTATCAGTCTCCAACAGTGTTATTACACATTGCACACAATAAAAAGATAGTGATTTTTTTATTTTTTTGTTAATTTTAAAAGCCCAACTCTGAAAAGAGATGCCTTGCTAATGATTTTTTTTTTCATATTACCAAGTCTTTTCACTACTATATCCTCAGGGACTAGTCCAGTGCTGAGAGACAGTACATATCCAATATTTAGTTATTGAATGATTTAAATAGATAAGGATAGATCATTTTTACTAAGGATATAGCAGTGACCAAGACATAAAAGGTCCCTGACATCAAGAAATTTGTGTTTGTACAGTGAGGGACAGGAAATGTAAAAAAATAAAGAAAATAATTTATTCTGGCAAGAGATCATAGTTATTAGTATACTCTTGATCAAAAAAAGTAGTCTTTATACCATTGGAGGTCATCTTCTTTAACTGAATGAACAACTTCTAGAAGAATGAAGATGGTATGACAGAAGTGGACATCCCACCAGCCCCTTCTGTCTACTCAAACCTGGTAACCCACTTTGTTTCTTTAATAAACAGATGTCCACATCACCCCAGCTCCAACAAAGCAACTGCTAAAACAGCCTGGAAACGTCTGGACGTTGCTAGTCTCTCACACAAGGTTGAGGAATCCTCCAGGACAAAACTTAATTGCAGTTATTTTGCAAGGCAGGGTCTGCAAAATAACTGAAATTAAGTCTAATGTTATCTGGGTCTATAGATGTACGACTGCAATGGTACCCATAAGCATGAGTTCTGGGTTAGCTGTATGCATGCCCATCTTGAATGTTTTATATACATAGTTTTAACTTGTCCCCATCTGGTTGAAAGTAAACATAGTGTCTCTAGGCAAAACTGAAAATCAGGAAAAGTCTGTCTTAAATGCCTAGCCTCCTCTGTCTGTATCCTGCTATATTGTGTTCACATAATCACTCTATTAGTCAGGGTTTGTGTAGGAAAATGGAAACCATTCTAGGTATTTCAAGTAGATTATATTTTAACTCAGGGAATTAGGTATTTCCAAAATGGTTGGAAGGGCCTGAGAATGGCAAGCCATGAGCTCAATTAGAACATCAAAGAAAACTATTTGAAAACAAAAGGCTTGGGTTTTAAAATTTAGTTTTTAGATATAGGTTAAATAAAGTAGCCTTTGTTTCTCAAAGAACAAAAATTGCCTATCAAAAAGTCTATTCAAAAAGCTCTTTACCTTTCTAAGGAATTCTGGCTTCAAAAGCAAATTTCTAAAAGTGAAGCTTTACTTGGTACTCATGTCTTTACAATTCCATGGAAAATAAATATTTACTCCCAAAATATCATTTGGAATTTGAAAATAGAAGAAGAAAAACCAAATATCCTTTGTTGAGAGGGCTGTTTTCAGCAAAAGAAACCATCCAAAGTTCAAAGATAATATAATAATTAATCCCAAATTTTGTCTTTTGTTACCATTTTGTTAAGGTATTTGGGGCCAATCCCTCCTCACCCCCATACCCTATCTAAGGCCCAGAAATCTGTAGCTTGCTTAGGGACCACGTAGCAGTATTACTCGTTACAATAACACTGGATCTACAGTCTACCTTCTCATGTTCAAGAATTTGACAAAATCATTCCATAAAGCAACTTATTCACAATCACTTTATTACTTTAAAAAACAAATTAAACTTTTAAGAAAAAAAATTCTAACTAAAATAAAATACAATTTAGAGCCTCCATTTGCTTCTAGTACCAAAATCTGTTCTATTTCTCTATTTTTATTTGTAATAAGGACTGGTGGTTTCCAATTCTCTTTGAAGCTCTGCCCACGCTGGCATTCCCCACCATGACACACATCTATGTCAATCCTTTGCTTCCAGAGCTGCACAAAAATATCTGCTCTCTCTTCAGATGGTACTTGGCCCCAACTGGCTAAGACTGGCCATCACCAGAGTTGCAGAAGCAAAGTCTCCAATGGGGGCTTTTATACTTTCCGTGCCTTTTCCTAAGTCAAAATAAAGAAAATGACATCTGTGCAGCTCCTCTTCTTAGTGCCTTGGCTATTTACTGTCCCCATGAGGACTGCTTACTCATTAAGCAGAAGATTGGTTTTACACCTGTCACTTGGTTTCTTCTGTTTTCCTTTCTTTGCATTTGTATGCAAAAGGGTGCACTCCTTGTTACTTAAATATATTCAGGATCCATTTCCAAAGGACAAGAACATAGCAGACCGTCCCTCTAGGGTGGTGGTAGTTGGACTTTTTGATCCACGTTTTACTTTGGCAGAGGAAAAAACCCCATGAGCCTCCTATACTTACCACATCCACAAAAGAACAATGAAAACCAAGAAATAGAGCAGAATCAAATGACACTAAAAATGATAATGATGCAGTTTTATCACTTGAAGTAAAACCTAATAAGAATCTACCTACTTATTTATTTATGTAACTATAGCAACTGAACACCATGACTCAACCAAGACCACACTGGCGAGGCACTGATAACAAGGCATTTTGTCCCTAATTTAAGAATTTCACCCAACTGCCTGTATATATGGAAGACTAGAGTTTTACAACAATGGTAAACATCAAGTAACTGCTAGAGAGTATTATTATTATTTATTATTATTATTTCAAGCAACAGAATTAAATTCTGGATAACTTCAACTAAAATTATCCAGAGGGAGGGAGGGAATTTATTGAAAGGGTAATGACAGAGAAGCCAACATGTTTTGGAAGGAACAGGAGCTGAGCAACACTGCAGATAAGCAGCAGGAAGGAGGGATGGGCTGTTTAGTGGGCCATCATCCAAGGAATAAGGTGTAGCCATTTTCATTTGGGCCCATTATACCGAAGAGTGAAATTTCAGGACAACATTATCTAACCAGCTCTGACCTGTTTTTACAATACCCTGTTTGGCACCAAATGTGTGGGTCTTTCCTCACACCAACCAACCCTCCATTTGCCAGATACCAACTGGGTGTCCTTCAATTCAGTTCTGATACTAACTGCCCAGAGTGAGCATAGACCCTATAGACTAAGGGCTCAGTCCCACAAGTCTGGTCCACTTGTACTTCTGACTGGCCACTACAACATCAGGAGGTTCCCATAATCCCCTCCTTAGGTTTGATAATTTCTAGAATGGCTTGCAGAACTCAGGAAAGAACTTTACTTGTTATTACCAGTTTATTAAAAATAATAAAACCCAGGAACAGTCAAATGGAAGCGAGGCACAGGGCAAAGCATGAGGAGGGAGGGAAGACGCAGAGCTCCCATACCCTCTCTGAGCATGCCACCCTCCCAGCACTTTGATGTGGTCATCATCCCAGAAGTTCCCCAAACCCTGTCATTTTGAGGGTTCTATGGAGGTTTCATTACACAGGTGTGATTGACCCAATCACTGGCCATTGGTGATTCAGTTAATCTCCAGCACCCCCCCCAATCTCCTCAGAGATCAGGGGGTGGGGCTGAAAGTCCTACCTTTAATCATATGGTTGGTCCTTCTGGCAACCAACCCCAACCTGAAGCTACCTAGGGCCCACCAAAAGTCACCTCATTAGCATAAACTCAATATGGTTGAAAAGGGTTCATTATGAATAACAAAAGATACTCCTTTCACTCCTGTCACTCAGGAAATTCTAAGGATTTTAGAAATGTTTGTTCGAGGACCCAGGAGCAAAGAAATATATGTTTCTTATTATATCACAATATCATACCAGCCTAGCTCAGGTCACATGCTTCCCCGTGGCCAGTGGAAGACAAGACACGGTGATTGACGGTGTCACCAAAAAGAAGGGAACTGAAGCTGTGCTGGCAAAAACCCAGATGGCGCAGGAACACGGATATACATGCTGCCAGGCTTATAGGGGGTAAACCAGACTCGCAGGAACTCACATAACGTGATAACCTTTAACAACTCAATCTGTAGCTTATGTGTAACTCTTAGGAACCCTTTGTTATGGACTGGATTCGTATGTTGAAGGCCTAACCTCCAATGTAACTATATATGGAGATGGGGCCTTTATGGATGTGATTAAGGTTAAATGAGGTCATAAGGGTGGTGCCCTAATCCAAAAGGACTGGTGTTCTTATAAGAAGAGAGAGAGAGACATCAGGGATGCACATAGGAAAGCCCAAGCAAGGACTCAGATAGCCTCTGCAACACGGGAGAAAGGACACTGGAGAAACCCAAACCTGCCACCACCTTGATCTTAGACTTCCAGCCTTCAAAACTCTGAGAAATTAATTTCTGTTGTTTAAGCCACCCCATCTATGGTATTTTGTTGTGGCCACTCTAGCAGGCTCATACGCCTTTGGAATATTTTTTAAATGAAGTCTAGGGAATTGTGTGTCATTTTCAATAAAAACTGAAGAGAAGACAAGCCTCTTTTGATCACGTCATGGCCCCCATGGCCCTACAGGTGGTTGCATACCATACCTTGGAGAATTGCTCCAAGAGAACGTGTTCAGTAAAGCAACTGTTCCATCTTTCTTCCATTTAAACTTCAGCACATCTTATAAACTGAATAAGATGGACTGTTGAACAATTTATCACCAAAGTCATTTTCCTCAAAGATGTCCCCAATCTGAGTGATCCTTTCACAGTCCAAATGTAAGATATACACTAATTTAAATTCCATTTAGCAAGCAAATACAAATGCTACTGTTTGCTAGGCACTAAATTAGCCTCTGATAATGCAGAGAAAAATTACATCTAGTCCCTGACCTCGAGGAACTCAGAGTATGATGGAAGAGACAATTTAAAAACAAATAATTAAAATTCACTGCCATAATATTTATATAAGGTACTACAGCATTCTGTTTTTCAAACTCAAGTATTATTTTTCTACAGGGATAGAAGAAGCAATGCCAGCAAATACCCAAATTCAGAGGGTAAACACAGTTCATTACCCTGTAACATCAATTGTATTAGAAGACTTGGGGACTAAAACTATGTTATTTAATTAGTGAAGAATATTATTTTTCCAATTTAGACCACAATGCAAAATTCAATTTAGGAAGGCAGACCTTAAGAGCTACTACCACTCGCTTTGTCTTATATTGGAGCTACTTGGATAGAAATTTTTGAAAAACAGTGAGCAGGATCCAAAGCCTTCATTCCCTCCTCCCCTTGTTTCTCTTTCTTTACTGCTAATGTAAAGTGGGTATTTTTTTTTATTTCAGCATATTATGGGGGTACAGATGTTTAGGTTATGTATGTTGCCCTTGTCCCCTCTCCTCCCCTAAAGTGGGTATTTTTATTCTTGTAATTATTAATAGTTTTATGTTTTTCAGTCTTTGTGGAGTTGATGAGTATAATACTGAGTTGGCTTTTAATGATATTTCCCTCAGTTGGTATTTCTTCTGTGATTAAATGTTCCTTGAAAGAAAAAAAAAAAAACCCCTTGCCCTACGTACATCGAGATCTCCAAAAGAATATTAAAAGTGCATATGCAGATGAACATTTAAATCCCACTGAAAACATGAGAAGCTTCTTTGCAGAGTTTAGTTTTTAATAGAGAAAAATCCTCTCAATATAAGAGATGTCTGTCTGTCTTATTTATAAAGATATATATCTAGGAAGCATCTCACCCACCAAGATAAAATGAATTTGGCTAGATCTAAATGCATTCAGGTATCTTCACAGGCCAAGGACAAGTAGAAAATTATTTAAAAGGAAATGACTGATAGAATTTACTATCTGAAGTCCATACTTCTATCATTCTTATAAAATATTTTTCCAGAGTACACATTAAACTAAATCAAAGTTAGAAGTTTCTTCTGAAATAAAAAACTTACCAAAAAATAAAAGACAGCAAAATGAATGGGGAAAAACTCTTTCTTTGTTGAGCTTTTTCTCCCATTGAGCATAATCCCTTGTTGAGCTCATGATAATCTACATTTCTAAATCTAAAAGTCAGTCAAGAGACAGATATTTATTAAGTACCAATTGGTTATAGCAGCTGATTCTGAGACCTGTGGGGAGATAAGAAAACCAATAGAAAACATGGTTCCAGCCCTATAAGAGATTCATTTGACAGTATAAAAACTAGCCTCTGATGCTTAGAGTCTCCAATGGTAAAATTTTTTTAAAGTTGCTTCAGTATCAGATCATATCCTTGACTCTCACTGGAAAGCAGGTTGATGGAGTTTCTGAGAGCCAATCAAGTAACTTACGTGACTTTTCTTAGGCTTACCTAAGTAAATCAACAGGGCTACAGTTAACAAGATCTCGACCTCCAACTTCCTCCTAAAGATAGTTCCATTAATTTAAGGAAAAAGATATATCATACAGTTTATAGTTTTATAAACTGTCCATTATTTCCACATTAAAGAGCAAATTGTTCCAAGAAATGCTCTTTGTGGCTATAAAACAGCAATGAGAGTAACTTCTATTTTTATACTATTCTTATGTGTGATTCTTATTTTCATCTTCATTTGTGATTTCCTTGGCTTGCTTTTCTGGCATCATCTAACATTGTTTTCTTTCTACCACTGAGATTTAGAAACACCAAAGCACGTGAACAATCTGAAAAACACAAAGCAAAAACAGAATCTAAAAGTATGAGAGAATCCTTAAAAATGAACCCAATATACTTAGGTACCATTCAGCCACATGACATGGGTAATGGGAATTTTTTTGCTATGGTATGCACCAGTGACCATGAATTGGTCCTTTTTTCAGAAAAATACTGGCATAAAACTTCCTAAGTAAATTAATGTTCCAATGTTTATTGACTCATCTGATGGGGAAAAAAAATAATGTACAATGGGTTTTTTTTTTGGCATATGTGTGTTACATTGCATTGCTTGTTTATTTCTTTTGCATAGAAGTAAATGATATTATAGATTATAAGATTGAACCAAGATATATGACTGTGGAACTAGGAAAGAGAAGAGAAATAAGAAAGGAGCTATGATTTTTAAGAACACATGTTTGTATTTGAGCTAGTACATTCTTATGACATATTACTTCATGAAAGATTTTCCTGGGAGGCAAGACATATTAGGAGAGGGGATATTATAACCTCAAGCAAACAATAAACTGTAATAGGACAACCTTCCATTCTCGAACAAGGTTCTCCTCACCTATACATAATTTTAAGTCTTTTTTGTAGAACATGAGAATACATTTAATAGATTCTGTTGGGGGTGCCCCTACTCACAGACCCAAAAAACACAACTTGTCCCAGGGGTAGAAGGAACATCAAGACTTTAGTGTGTGCAAAACTGTGAAATTTTTTTCAGAATTCACTATCTTCCTCTATAAACATCCATCTCTCCCCATTACTTGGATCAGTTCCAGCAGTAGTATCACGGAGCCTGACTGTCTGGATTTGATCCTTGGTTTAGCCAAATTACTGCTAGGTGATCTTAGAAAAGTTACTTAATCTCATAGGTTTTTTGTGAAGATTAAATATGATATGATATGCAAAGTACTTAACATACAGCAATGGCTCAATAAATGTCACAGGGAGAGGCAGGAAGAGAGAGGTAGGTGGTAAGTAGATGGTAGATGGTAGGGGGACAGAGAGAGTTTTCTCCTCTTTCACTATTCAGTGTTTACTTTTTAAATAAAAGTTTACATTACATGGAATTCCAAAAGTGTTGCTACATGTGTGAAGTCATGTTTAAATTTGGGGAATTTAATTTAAAACCTTAGAGGTGTTTGTTAATTTCTAACTATGCCTGAAAATCCTGTGGAGTAGAAATGCTGCCTGATGCTCTTCTCTTTGTTCTTAGATGTTCATTCTACAGCAGGCAACCATTACAATTTGAAATCAACACTTCTTCTGAGCATTTATTTTTCAAAT
The DNA here is from genome assembly GCA_963575035.1 of Avahi laniger. Taxonomy (NCBI): domain Eukaryota; kingdom Metazoa; phylum Chordata; class Mammalia; order Primates; family Indriidae; genus Avahi; species Avahi laniger. Next base: position 43,012 of record CAUYSK010056256.1, read on the forward strand.
CAAAATCACTTTTGAATAAAAAAAAATCACTTTTTGGTCAGGCAGGTTCCTAGTAGTGACACGAGACAAAGTCTCAGTATATGAAAACTGTCATTAATACATAATTTGTGTACAATTTAAAGCAAAAGAATCTAGATAGACTTCTGCTTCCAGCCATTAAAGTAGAACTAGTATCATATTTGCCTCTTGCTAAATATAACTCTAAAACTGGACAAAATATTATCCACGAACTGTTTAAGACATTTGACAGCACATAGTACAGGGCAATTTCTTTGAGAGAAGGAATCACATAAAGTGGAGATGACTGGCAGTCTCATCAAGCTGAGGAGGTGATGACTAGAGTTCCAAGTGGCCAAAGTGACTGGAGCAGGGTACTGGAAGGAGAGCACTGCACAGATAAAGTGAGACTCAGAATTAAGAAGGAGATTCATTGTGGGTCTTGGTCAAGGTCTAGGTTGTGTACAATAAAAGTTCAGAAGGCCTAGAAGAGGCTTAGGAGCTGAGCCATGATTCTTTAAGGAGATATTTTTAAGAATATTTCTAAGGATACTTTTAGATGGAGACAACAGAGATCATGCTGGGCTGGTCCAGCTAGAATGGAATACTTTGCTGAGTACATTGGGCACTCATTTCAAACCTTGGAAAGGTCATGCACTGGGACTAAGCATCAGACCATAGAATAAGGGCCACAGTCCAGAACTAAGTTCAAAACCAAAACAGAGAACAAAACCAAACCTGGCAGGATTAAAAAGATTAAATTAACCAGTAATTTAACTGCTTGCCAAAACAAAAATCAAAATCTACTAAAGGGCCGGGGCGGTGGCTCATGTCTGTAATCCTAGCACTCTAGGAGGCTAAGGCGGGTGGATCGCTCAAGGTCAGGAGTTCGAGACCAGCCTGAGTAAGAGCAAGACCCCATCTCTACTAAAGGTAAAAAGAAATTATTTGGACAACTAAAAATATATATATAGAAAAAATTAGCTGGGCATGGTGGCGCATGCCTGTAGTTCCAGCTACTCAGGAGGCTGAGGCAGGAGGATCGCTTGAGCCCAGGAGTTTGAGGTTGCTGTGAGCTAGGCTGACGCCGGGCAACAGAGCCAGACTCTGTCTCAAAAAAAAAAAAAAAAAAAAAAACCTACTAAAGGAAGATGTTATAATCCTGACTCCCTAAATGTATCATCTTTAATGCCTGGTATAAAATCAAAACTTACTAGACTGTCATTAAGTAGGAAAATGTGACTCATAATGAAGAAAAAAATGTATTCAATAGAAACAGACCCCAAGATGACCCAGATGTTAGAATTAGCAAATAACTTGAAAGCAGATGTTAGAAGTATATTCAAAGACTTAAGAAAAAGATTGCTGTAATGAATGAGAAGATGAAGAATCTTAATAGAAAAATGTAAACTATAAAAAAACCCTAAATAGTAATTATAGAAATAAAAAGTATAGTATCTAAAATGGAAATTTCACTAGATGGGCTTAAGAAGAAATTGGAGCTGGCAGAAGACAGGGTTAGTGAATTTAAGGGAAAATCAATGGAATTTATCTAATATGAAGAGCAGAGATTGAGGGGAAAATGAAAGAGACCCAGTTTTTTGTGAGGTAACTTCAAGCAGCCCCACATACATGTAATTTGAGTCCCAGAAGGAGGAGGAGGAGTAAATGGAGCAGACAACAAAAAATTTTTGAAGAAATAATAGCCCAGAATTTTCCAAATGGATTAAAAACATCTACTTACAAATACAAGAAGATCAAGTTATACAGTTGAATACATTTTGGACCTCTTTCTATTTCTAGCCCCACTAAGATTCAATTAGTTTTATTTAAACTTTTCTTTACTATCTTAATGCCTAATATTGCTTTTATTAAACTATGGGTGGTTATAACAGAATAACTTCAGGCTATTTTAAAACTTTCCTTCCTGTCATTTCTCTGTATGTAAAGATCTAGAACAAAGCTTCTTTTTGTAAAATATAAATTACTATACAAATACAAATGATTGGAGTCTCTGTAGCATCCATCCCATTTTCAGTATGTAGACACCACCCTACTGTCACTGTGAAGTGCAAAGTTATTTAAAAGTTGAAGTGTTACCTTCTTCCAGGTAACTGCAGTGAGAAATACAAGCTCTCTTATGCTACACATTTCCAGCCAGATGAAGAGGAACAAATTCCCTCTAGTCTTTCTGCTATGAATTTACTTTGAGAGATCTCTCTCCCCACCTAAAAATATGTTAAAAAATTTTTTCTCTTATTTTCTCCACCCTCCCAAAATAAAACTCATTTATAAATATTTGTAAATTTCATGTACAATTGGAGGTATGCAGAACATCGTGCACCTAGAATTGTGAAAATTCTACTTTAATCTTGCAAAAACCCTGAAGCAAATATCAAATTCACTTATTGGTCATTGGCAAAGCAGACTGCATCTGACCTGAATGCCTGGCTCTGATCACTGTAGACACTGCCTCCCTTTATAAAAGCACTAACAGAGCATACCTCTTCACTCCAATGGTAACATTTATTTTATCATTAAATTTTTATGTACTAAGATAAGTTTTGATGACTTTTTAAAACTTTCCACTTGAGTATTATCATGCCATCTAACCTAAAAGAATTTTCTAAAGATATTTAGGCAAAATAAAAATGCACAAAACCAGTGAGATCTGAAACTTTTATTCTGTGCAGAATACATAAACATTCAAATTTATATTAACCACTCTCAAATTTAAAAGACAAGAAAGAGCCTCATGTGTGTGTAGTAGCCTGAGTTCCTCCGTAGCAAAGCATATGCAAATGTAGGAATACAATCCAATAATACAGCATCACCTAAACTCGCCATCATGTGTCTTCAAAGCACTATATTCCTCCCCTTTGTTATATTTATCACAGTTTATATTTTACCTTTATTTTTGGTAATATGACAAAGTCTTTCTCACTTACTAGACTATAAGCTCTGTCATTGATCTTTCTCACCATTGCACCTCCAACACGGAACACAGTGCCTGGTATGTGGGAGGTGCTCAGGAAACATTTGTAGAATAAATGGAGGCAGCTCCCCCAGCATGTTCTCTTGAGCTCTCCCCTCATTGAACCCCTCCAAAAAGTCTTTGGGCACCCACAATGACTCCTCTCCTCAGAGATGAAGCTATTCCAGGTCAGTAAACTATCTGGGGACTATAGAAGGTAAAAAATTTTGAAAGCACTTTCACTGAAGTTTCACCTTCCACACTCAGCATTATTGCAACACCCATGCTATGGTTTGAATGGTGGTGTCTCCTCCAAAATTCATGTTGAAACTTAATCCCCATTGTGGTGGTATTAAGAAATGGAGTCTTTGGGGGAAGTGATTACGTCACAGGGCTCTGCCCTCCTGAATGGATTAGTGCCTTATAAAAGGGTTGGAGGGAACTAGCGCTGGCCCTTTTTGCCCTTCCTCCTTTCTGCCAGGTAAGGACACAGCATTCAAGGTAGCACCTTAGAAGCAGAGAACAAGGCCCTCACCAGACAGCAAATCTGCCTGTGCCTTGATCTTGGACTTTCCAGTCTCCAGAATTGTAAGAAATAAATTTCTGTTCTTTATAAATTACCCATTCTGAGGTATTTTGTTACAGCAACACAGACTAAGACACCTCACTTTAGGGATGAGAACTGAGCCTGAGATATAAAAGTTTCCTAACACAGTCATAATTAGAACTCCAGTCTCACAGTTCCAATTCTTGCAGTTCCAATTTACTGTTCCAATCATCCTTTCATGACACCATGGCCTTGGGTTGGGGAAAAACAATGAAATTAGTGACTAGGGCTGATAGAAGGCGGAGGAGTAGTTCTTGTGGCAGATCACCAAAACACAGCTATGAGTAGCTGCTGGGTTTGCCTACATGGGCTGTGTTGGGGAAGACAATAGACTTAGTATTTCAGACACATGAAAGAGTCCTAAATCTAGGACCAATGGGTCTCTTTTCTTTCAAAATTTATTTAAACTTTTCTACTCACTAATAATTTGGCTTTTAAAAGAGTTATACATATTCGTTCTTTTTTAACTTTCATAAATTAGAGGAAAACTTTACAATATTCTTTCTATTGAACTCTAGGATTATACCAAACTGGGGCAAAATATATAAAACTTCATCATGTCTGGCTTAGTTTTAAAGATTTCAAGAGCGTGTTCCCTGAGATTTGCTTGACTATGCACTACCATGCTTCCCTAATATGCTTGTGTAATTACTGTACGAATTATTGATTTTGAAAGATTCATATTCTTTTGCAATTTTTCATTGATTAGCCCAGTGTTGATTTTATTGAAGACTAAAACAAGGAGCTCCAGGAATTGAAGAAGCACAAAAATGAATGCAATTCTGAATTTCATTGTATCTACTGAGCCTTGTGTGATAACTTTGAAAGCATTTGTGAGTGGAACTTCATAAGTACCAGCACAAAGCTGTGAAGCTTCTGGCAATTTGAAGAAAGATTTTTAAGTTCAATAATAAAAGTTTATTGAAAGCACCTCTGATTTTCTTTTCCTGCCCTTTTTTATGGGCTTGGTTGTTTTGCTAAATTAGGTTTGAGGTTCACTCGCTTTGTTATAGCACCACATTAATGAGGGCAAAATGTCAAGCTCCATTTCTGTAGTGACAAACTGCACCCTTAACCTCAGGGAGCTTTCCTGGTTGATGGAAGCAGGGAGGATATTTGAATTTGCACAAATCCATCCCACAATACTGGATAAACAACTTTAGGGCCTGAGCAAATAAGATGAGCATCACCTTCATTTACACAAACCAGCAAATTACTCCCCTCTTTTAAAAAGAAAAACCCCAAAGGAAATTATTAATGCCACAGAAAAAAAGAAGTTGCAACAAAAAAAAATTAGAAGGCCCAAAACTGATTAACAGAGAACACTACCATGGTTTAGAAAATGGAATTTTGAGCCATTTGGATGGAGATGCCCCAGTGATTACTCGCATAGATGTGCTAAACAGTCCAGGTTGCACATGGAATACTTAAAATCTGATTAATTCTTATCAGGTTAGCAAAGGGTGCTGCTTTTTACCCCCAAACAAATTGGCAATGCACCTGAACATTAAATTTAATTTGTCATTTTGCACATTTCACTGGCTCTATTGTGATACACTTAGAAGCACATTTGCCACTCTGTCCTCTTTTGACATCGACCCCCTTCATACCATGTCCATTAGGTAAACATTAAAATGCAGACAGGACAAAGTATTTATAAAATTCTTTCTCTTAAAAACATCATAATAAAATAACTGTGATTCCAGATATCAACATGGATTCTTGGCAGTTGCTACCAGCAGAAAATAATAAAATGTGAATGAACAAATCACTGTTGAAACAGCAATACTTTTGATAATTAGCAGATATACTGAGGGGAAAATATGGGGGAAAAAAACTGAAAAGGGAAGAAAGGGATTTAAATTTAAATAGTATTTCTTTTTATGTTTCCCCCATTATACAAAAGTCCATCTTTAATTCATATTACAGTGAGTAATTTGTAATGCTGTGTCAAAATAGATATGCAAAAAGATATGCATTTGAATTGTAAATCTGATCCCTAAGTTTGAATTTAATATAGTGCCCTAACTGAGTCCTGTATATGGAATAGGAATTTTGAATCTGTTTTGAATGTCACAAGGATCAGCAATCATGCATGGTGTTATCATCGTTCATTATCTCCCATGACTTGTGAAAGAAACATGAAATGGCATTAATCATTATTTTCTACTACTAATAATATACTTTCAATGCAAATTTCACCATTTTCTAAATATCTAGAAGGAAATTCTTCTACTTCATCACTCCCGCACACCACCCCCTCTCCTTTATTACTGATTTGCATCTGGGAGCCTTGGTGACTAATGTTTGTGATAAAGCACATTGCCCCAAAGGGAAGATTTAGACCTTTAGACATTGAAGAGAAATTGAACTCTTGACCCGAAGGCCAAACACCTAGAATCATAAAATCCTTGGGCCCCAAGAGACCTCAAGAGTCATTTAATTCCATCCCTCATTTGTGAGAGAAATAAAGGCCCATTTGGTAAATCGACTTGCCTAAGGTCACCCAGGTGGTTAGAGACAGATGGGGAAACGGAACCCCAAGTTCCCAACTTCAGATTGAATGTTCTTGCCAAGGCACAGGATGAGCAGAGCAACAGCGCCCGTACAAACAAACTGTTTGGAATCAAACAGAGGTGGGTTTGAATCTTGATTCTGTCAATTATTTGCTTTAATTTCTTTATCTGAAAAATGTGTAAACTAATGGCGCATACCTTCATTGTTTCATTGTGAGAATTATGTGATATAATGCACATGAACTACTTGGCCCTAGCCCTGGCAAAAGTAAATATTCCAAAGAGAGCAACTATGGAGGGAGGGAACCCAATTGCCCCTTAGTCAGATTTTAACACCTGTTCCTATTCTGTAAGCTCCTGCATCCAGTCTCAGCCCTGTCTTCTGGTCTCCTACTGCAGCAAAACCACATAGACAGAGCCTTGGTAAAGGATGATTTTCCAAAGAAAAACAAGACATAAATCTGTAAGAAGGGGAATTATGCTGGGCAGGTAAAACCAACAAATATTCACTGACTCCAGGACTTTTGTTTGGCTCAAAATAATAGTTAACACTTTTTGTAGGATCCCTATGTGCCAGGAACCATTTTAATGGCTCTATGTGGATTATCCCACTTAAACTTCAAAATAATCCTATAAGTTAGATACTATTATTATGTGCATATTAATGATGACATGACTGAGATACACAGTGAAGAGTGGCAGAATACGTCACCCCAAAAATATGCCACTTTAGCATAAGGATTATTTTAAGCTAGAGGCACCTGAAAAACAGCAGATACATAGGTAACACTGTCCTCAAAGTACCAGGGGAAGAGAAGCATTCTTGTCACCAGCTGTGGGAAGCAGAGGCTGAGAAAAGTCCGCACAAACAGAAGTTGTTAAAATAATTCTTATCTTTCTTTAGCCTCCTCATATATTTCAGTTACTTTTCCACAATTGCCACTATTTGTTCAACCTACTACATAAGCATTTGGGTTTTGCCATTTCTTTGGGTCTTCATCTTCTTATGAAGTCTCCCTTATACACACAAAAATTTGTATGATTTTCTCCTGTTAATCTATTTTATATCAATTTAATTCTCAAGCCCAAAGACCCTAAGAGGATGAAGGTAAAGTTTTGCCTCCCCTACGGCAGTAATTAAGTAATTTGCCCAAGGTCACAAGCCAGCGCATGAAAAAGCCAGGACATTTGAAGCCAGGGAGTAGGATTCTGGAGCCCCTGCTCTTAAATCTAACTCATGATGCCTCCACACGTAGTGTGGCAAGCATGTTTGGGGCCAGTGTTAGAGCTCTTGGAAGGTGACAAGAGATCTCTTAGAGGAGAGGATCACAGCTGTCGCCAGCAGTCCTCCATTTCCAAAGTCCCCACAGTTCTAAATAAATGTCGAACAAATATTTGACATTATGTGTAAATCTATGCCCCCAAATTCTCTTGGCCATCAATAGCCTTCCCAGAACACTCGTGTGTCTTGGTCCAACTCTGAGTTAGAAGAAAGAACCTAAAGCCAGTCAAAATGAAGCATCCTCTCTACTCATTCACAGCCCTGAAGTCCTGATAGAAATTATTTGAGCACCTGACAGAGTCCCTAGGCCTTGCAGTCAGCCAACCTCTTGGGATAATGGCAGCTGGAAGCAGCTTTATCTGTCTAACTTCATCTATACCTTGAAAATTCCAGCAGGGAAATCACTCAACATGACTGGGAGGGCAGACTCCAACACTGGGACCTAGGAATTCGAAAAGTCTTCCACAAACAACAACAAAAATGTAACCTCAGAGAACTTGGCAAAAAAAGATGGGACTATTCTTAAAGACTATGATTTTGTAGCAAAGAATTTCTAATTACAGTTATGCAAAAAGCACTTGAAAGAATTCAGAAATAATTTTGTTGTGTTGATACAGAGCACTACTTGGCAACTTTTAATGCTAGTGTATTTAAATATATTTGGCCATGTTTACTTGCACATTCCTAAATTAGACCTGAATAACTGGCTGATAGATACCTAGTATTATACAAAACAGCTTGTTTGTAACAGGAAAATTGTTCAATCTATCTTCCTTTATAACTGAGCCTCAACAGCCTTGATTTATTGGTGTGGTTCAGGAAATTTGTCCCACATAGAGTTATAGGGAATCACTTTCATTTGTATGCTAACTGCTTTTGATTTTTTTTTTTTTAGCATCTGCAGTGGCCTTGGTGATTGATTTTCAGTCTAGCTAAACCAGTTCGTGTTATACATATTCCCCAGTAGGAGAGAGAGAAGCTTAGCAGACAGTATACTTCATGGCACAAAGAAAGTTCTGGTCACTCCACTGGAATGTGGAAGTTTTCAAGGAATATGCCACATGAGCAAGGCTTCTGGGCTTTGGAAGGAAACATTATAACAATAACCAAAAAAAAATTATAATTCTTTAATGAAATGATATACATATTCACAATAAAGGTACACATACTTACTAGCTAAACAATTAGTCAAGAATTTGTATTCTGAAATCAAGACTCAGGGTTCAAATTCTGGCACCACCATTTACCAGTTATGTGACCCTAGCAAATTATTTAATCTGTCTAAACATCCATTTCCACACCCAAAAATCAGAGCCACTAATAATATCAACAACATTGAGTTGTTTAAGGATTAAATAAGATGACGTGTGGGTAACACATTTAATATGGTTGTTGGCTCAATAAATATTAGCTGCTGTTGTTGTGTTCTTGTTGGAGTTGCAATGGAAATGAATACAAATATACCTCTCTGGCCAACAAATGCCTAGTAACTTAAGGGAAATGGAATACAGAACCACTCAAATGGGATCAACAATTTTCATTTAACCCATTATGATTTCTCTACTCGTGGGCTAGAACTTGTTCTTTTGATGTTGTTCAACCTACATTTGTCACAATGTCTCAAGTCAGGTATGAGGTTGCGATCATGATTACAAGCTGCTTTTAGTTAGTACATGAACAATTTACAGTAGTAAATTTTCTTTCATTTCAGAGTTTTCCTTCTGGACCCATATGAACGAGGGCTTTGTCCTACACATTGCCTTCAGGTACCTTTTGCCACCCACACCACCATCAATTCTCCCCAAAAGACTTAAGGTGTTACTAGTTGCAACTTGGAAAATCTGAGGATGGGCTTCTAATGTCACTTGAGGCAGGTGCAAGGCACAGTGCACTTCCTATCCTTGTCCCCCAGCAACCCAGAGATGTGAATGCAGCAAAAGCTCTTCTGTGGGTCATGATGTGTAGTAGACATTCCTGTGGTTCCTGTCCTGTCCACCTTCCAGGCTCTTTTCTTTGTTGACAACCACTGCATTTTCTCTTGGGAAGTCCCTCTACTCCACTGCATCCCATTATAGTGAGGCTGTCAATTAAGGTGTCCTACCTGTCCTAGACCAAAAATGAACACATGACCTCTATTAGTTTCCTAGGGGTGCTGAAACAAATTACCACGAACACAGTGGCTTGAAACAACAAAAGTTTATCCTCTCACACTGTAGGAGGACATAAGTCCCAAATCAAGCTGTTGACAGGATTGGTTCTTTCTGGAGGCTCTGCGAAAGAAACCATCCCCTGCCTCCCTTCCAACTTACGGTGGCTGCTGGCAATCCTTGGTGTTCTGTGACCTGTAGACCAATCATGCCAATATCTGCCTCCATTTCACAACACCTTCTTCTCTGTATCCCTGTGCCTCCTCCTTTTCTGCCTCTAATGAGGAAGGATATTCTCATCAGATGTAAGGCCCTCCCTATACCAATATGGTCTCATCTCCATCTTAATTACATCTGCAATGACCTTATTCCAAATAAGTCTCCTTCTGAGGTCCCAGGTGGACATGAATTATGGTGGGACACTCTTCACCTCATTTCATGACTCAAGACAGGCTGACCCAACTCACCCTGAAAACCAAAAGAACTGAAACTATTTGCAATGCATTTATTCCACCAGCAAAATCCTGAAGAGACTGCCCACTAGTCTCTATTACCTACCTCTCAGAAAGTTCTCTTGCCCCCTACTTTGCATGGCTTAGCTATTAAGAGTCTCCTTCAATTCTGTGCCTTATTCAATATCCTGCCAATAAACTCCCATAGAGCTTAACCAGCTGGAATCAAGTGTCACTACTAGAAACCAAAGAAGTCTAAATCAGAGACTACAACATCTGAACCACCTAAGCCCTGAAATGCAGAAGAACAACAGGATGTCAAGGCCTGTTCTTTTCCACTTTCCACTAACTACATATTCCTTTTGACACCATTCCTCCACCCATCTAACTCAGGAGATTTTATTTCTGGAAACTTTACTTACCCTGCATAGTAATTTTTCTAGAGATGCTTAAAAGTTTATGCAAGTGTGTAGGTGATAGTCTCTGGCCTCTTTCCAAATCCTGAAAATGCTGACAGACTGACTAAACTAACAAGTTATCTTATAATCCTAGGGCAGACTAATTAAATCCTACACATTGACATTTTTGGCTTAAAAAATGGTAACTACACTAATTAGCCCGTTAGAAAATGTTCATATCTCATTGTGCCAAATGAGAGGGGATTCCTTATAATTGTTCCTACAGGATTGCAAGCGACTGCTGTGGGTATGATTTAATTGCAAGAAACGTCATTACCTCCCAAGTCCCATCATCCACTGAACTACCACAAAGGTCCCACTCAAACAGTGATGAGGAATCGGAGCTGGATCAGTTTTCCAAAATATGGCTCATTACCTTTGCACTCTAAAGTTTTTAGAAACGTAATGAGTTTTCAAAAGTGAAATGAACATAGCCTCTGACTTCCTACTGGATCCTACACTGTCTCAGGACACAAGGAAGCCAAAATGCTAACAAACTAGTACAAAGAGTGAACAATTAAAACGCTGTGAACTTTTCGAAGGCACCGTGGAAACTACGCCGTATGTTTATGAAGAACATTTGGAGCCTTCAGAAAAGCATTTATTTAGATAAAATCCCTACGGATTTACTAAATGTCAGACAGCGAAATTAAAATGTCAGCATATGACAGAGAGGTCAAAATAGAATTAATAACACAGAGGCAAATTACTCAATTCGATACAACTTAACAAATCTTTGTGGGTACCTACTATGTGCCAGGCACTGTAGTAGGCCCTGCAGGGGATACAAACAGGAGCAATAAGAGGTCCTGGCTCCCAAAGAGTTTACACTCCAGAAAAGAGGGTAAGAAAAGAATGCAAATTCCAGAAATGCAAGGAAAAAAATGTAAATGCTGTAAGAACACAAGAAATAAATCGCCAGAGGGAAATGGATTACAACAGCTGCAGGGATGAGGGAAGACTCTCACAGGGTAAGTAAAAGTAGAGATGGTCCTTGCCTGACAAATATATAGAAAAGACCCTAACCAGCTGGAGCAATCAATCCAAGCAAAAGCAGAGAGATGGGCAAACCCATGGTGTATTCAGAAAATAGAGATTAATTTAAGTTTTCTAACATATAGGGCTCAGTCAAGAGGCAGATGTCAATAGAAAAGTAGGTTGGAGCTACCCCAAAGAGAATAAAGCATAAGCAAAGGTCTTTTTGACTTCTGGAGTGCACGGGAAGTCACTGAAGGTTTTTGCAACAAAGCAGTCCATTCGGAACAGGCTTTAAAAAGATTCATCTGGAGACAATCTGAATGATAAACAGGAGCCAGAGAGATGAATCAGTTGGCAGTGTGACTCAATTTGAAGCAGAAGAGTTTGGAAAGAAAGCAGGAAAGAGCGCAGGGGGCCACACATGCAAGAGGGACGAGGACATACAAAACCAGAGTAGAAGTTCTCAATTCTGGCTACAGTGTTAGAATGTTTCGAGCAACTTCATTAAAATAGTGGATCCCAGAGCCCACCCCAGACCAGTTAAATCAGAACCTCTGCAGTGGGGCCCAGGCATTAGCATATTTGAAAAGCTCCTCAGGTGATTCCAATATGCAGATTTGAAATTCACTCTTCAAATTGTAGTTCCAGGGACCAGCAGGCTCGGCTCACCTGGGAGTGTGTAAAAAATGCCAACTCTCAGACCAGTCCACTCAGAATATACATATTAACTAGATGCCCAGGTAATATGCACAAGCAACTTTAAGTTAGAGTAGCACAAGCAAGTGCTTCCCGGGCAGGCCCTGAGATGCTGCGGTTGTAAGGAGTGCCCAGGTGAGGTAAAATGCGGGTCCACAGACCAAACCTGAGAACAGGTTAGGAATGCTAATCCTGGGGTCTACCCCAGACCTACTAAATTATCAACTATAGGGGTGGGGGCCCAACAATCTGTAGCTTAACAAGTCTTCTGGGTGATTCCGATATAAATTCAAGTTTGAGAGCCACTGGGCTAAAGCAGTTCTGCAGGTGGGTGAGAAAAGGAAAGAAACTGACCCTAGATTATCTCAGTTACCTTCTTAAACTCTGGTGTGGACAATAAAACTAAGTTCTGGTTTCCCCTTGTAAGACACAAGAGTCCTTGTCATTCTGAGGCTGCCACCCTGGGGCTGGCCAAGATTTTTTGTGGTCCAGTTATTTTTTCACTAAGCAAGGACCCCAGCTGAGCATGATAGTAGCTTATCTCTTTGGTCATGTACCTGGAAGACAAGCAGAGCATTCAATACTCTCGCACAAAAGTCCCTAATGTCGAAGGAAGAGGAAATCGGTGAGAGCAGGTGATATCACCCATGTGGTATGTGGAGATGGGGCAGGGGACCTCAGACACAGCAAACACAGACCCCACCTGTACAGCGTCTCATGCCTCACCTCTGGCAGTGCCCAGCAGAAGCTGATGTTGGCATTGGTTCATGTTTTTGCTGGCTACAGTCAATGATAGCAAAAGAACCAAGTGCTTGATCAACAGTAGGCTCTCCACAAGCCTTAGCTCCCTCCTTCCCCTGTCTTTAGTTAATATCTGAACATAATCCTGGAGATGCAGCCATTGAATGATGATGAGTTTTACAAAGGGGGAAAAAAAAGGCATTCTGTGAAAAAGACACTCGAATGTTTATAGCAGCACAATTCACAATTGCAAAGATGTGGAAACCACCCAAGTGCCCATCAATACACGAGTGCATTGATAAAATGTGGTAAATGTACACCATGGAGTACTGCTCAGCCATAAAAAATGCTGAACTATCTATTCTGTTATCCTGGATGGAGCTGGAGCACATTCTTCTCAGTGAAGTATCACAAGAATGGGAAAACAAACACCACGTGTACTTACCATTAAATTGGTACTAACTGATCAACACTTATGTGCACATATGGGAAGTAACATTCATAAGGTGTCAGGCAGGTGGAAGGGGGATGGGGAGGTTGGGTAAATTCACACATATCAGATGTGGTGCATGCTGTCTGGGGGATGGGCATGCTTGTAGCTCTGATTTGGACAGTGCAAAGGCAATTTATGTAACCAAAGTGTGTGTACTCCTATAATACTGAAAGAAGAAAAAAGAAGAGGGGAGGGGAGAGGAGAGGAGGAAAGGAAAGAAAAAAAGATGGGTTTTAGAAACAGACACATGGGTTTTAATCCTAGCACAGCACAATAACTTACTAGTTATTGTGACCTTGGACAAGCTGCTTAACTGCCTTGAGCCTCAGTTTCCCCATCTGTAAAGTAGAATAGTATCTGTATCTCTAAAGTAGGTAGTATCTGCTTGCGTGAGAATTGTAGAGTACTGGGCAGTGTACATGGATTGCCTCGCAAGTCATAATTATAAGTAATACTTGAATGTTGCTTCCCATATAAGAAAAACATTAATCCAAGTACTTCATATGTATTAACTCATTTAGTCTATACAAATATTTTATGATGTGGACTACTATTACTTAACTCACTCTACAGATGAAGAAACGCAGTATAAAGAGTCTAAGTAACATGCCCCAGGACACAGAGATAAAAAGTGGTGGAGCCAGGGTTTGAAACCAGGCAGCCAGGCTAACTGCCTGGTTCTTACTGCCTTCAACAAAATATAGCACTTTTTTTAATGTGTCTAAGCATGTAGCATTTTGACTCCATGTTTAACTAGATGGATAACTTCGTTTCGGCTTTTACTTGGTTTTCCTGGTAAAGGTCTCAACCCCTCTTCTCCTTCCTTAAGAAGGAAACTCCATAGCTGGCTCCTGCATGATTCACTGCAGGTCCTATAAGCAGAGAAGTGAAGGTTTATAGGGAAGCTGATATGGAGCCGTTGGGCATATGAGCTCCCACCATCAGTCAATCATCTCTGTGCAGCCAGAAAGCTGTTGGAAGGCTAGGGACAATGTCTGTGTGCCATCGGAATTTCTTTTTCTTTCTTTATCACTTGGTCCTTGCAGGCTTCTCTAGTTGAGGGCCCTGGTAATCTGGCTCCTGTTAGCCTCGGCTCACTGGTGAGCCAATGCGTTCAGGGCTGAGAGTTTGTTAACAGCCCCAAATCTGTTACTGTTCTAGTTAAATGTCCTTTGCTTGCAAGGGACAAAAACCCATTCAAATTAACTTTAAACTAGGTAAAAATTAGACTGTCAGGAACCAAGCCATATTCTCTCTCCCTACCCTGTCTTTTCCTATCTGCCTCTCCTCCCCACAAGAACTTTTATCTGTTTCCCTGAACACCTATCTCTTCCCTCTCTGCCAGAGGGCTTCCTCCACTTATGCAAAGCTTCTTTTCTCCATAAATTCAGATTGCCTGTGCCTTCAGCCTGCCTCAGCATGGAGTCTGCCACTGATGTTATGTGATCTTTAAGCACAAATACCCACCATCCACCAACAGCAATCTTCGTGGTTCTTAGTTCAAATTCTTAAGCAGGGATAAAATAATACGTCACTGACCAGCCAGTGAACTGGTGGGTCAGGTGTCCTTTCCTGGTCCAGCCAGATGTGCTCTGGGGATGGGGTAAGACTGTGCATTGGGTTGCCCTTGCCAGAGTTGGTGGGAAAAGAAAGTAATGAAACCTGCCTATTTTGACTACTGTGGAAATATCCACCCCATGTTTAATACAGGTGCTTACAGTGACTTTAGTTCACATGCTGGAATGGGCCAGAGCCTCCTGGTCCAGCTATCTGGGTCTTCCCCTCAGATCTCTTAAATGGGAACCTGGCTCCAGATTCCCCAGTTCTCTTGGGATTGGAAGCAGGACATAACCTTAAGTCAGCTGTTGCTTTGACATATCTCATCCCCTGCAGCTAGACTCTGCCCCTATACATTTCTGGTTTGTTGATTTTTGTCCCACATCTGGGTATCTGGAGGTGTTCCAGGTGCACATAAAATATCATGTTGCACTCTCTCTAATATACTCGCCTGGTGCCTGGCCAGGTGCTCGCTGGAGCTGCTTCTATGTTCCTGAGGTCCAGTTTCATCCACTTCACTCTACTTTCTAGTGTCAATCCTCATCCCCACCTCTGCACACCTGCTGCCTGCTTCACAGGTATCGAGAAAAACTCCAGGAAAACAACTTGGCTTTTCCTCCAAAAGCAAAATGTAGAATTACCATATGACCCAGCAATTCCACTCCTAAGTATATACCCAAAGGAACTGAAAACAGTGACTCAAGCAGATACTTATATGCCAATGATCACTGCAGTATTATTCATAATAGCCAAAAGGTAAAAACAACCCAAATGTCCACTGACAGATGAGTAGATAAACAAAATGTGGCATATGTATGCATACAATAGAATATTGTTCGGCCTTAAAAATCAAGGAAATCCTAATAAATGTTACACCATGGATGAACTTTGAAAACATTACACTAAGTGAAATAATCCAGAGAGAAAAGGAGAAATATTGTATGATTCTGCTTATATTACATAGCCAAAAGGGACAAACTCATAAAAACAGAAAGTAAACTAGAGGTTATCAAGGGCTGAGAGAGGAGAGAAGGGAGAGTTATTATTTCTTAATGGTTACTCAGTTCCTATTTGGAGTGACAACGAAAAAGCTTAGAAATAGTGATGATGGTTGCACAACATTGTGAATGCAATTAATGCCACTGAACTGTACACCTAAAATAGTTAAAATGGCAAACATTGTGTTATATATATTTTTCCACCATTTTTAAAAAACTCTATCTCTACCGTTTTGCTGGGGGTCCTCAGCTCCTAGTTCCCAGCTCCGCCCCTTACTTCTGGACTCCTCTCAGCACCCCAAATTATACTCCTTGGGCTCCAACTTGAACTCACACTGCCATCAAGGAGACCAGAGTTTTTACAGTACTGGATACCTCAAATCTGAACACTTAGCCTTTTACCTCAGTCCTTGTGGCACTTGAGTTGTTACATTCCCTTCTACTTATTGTGGGACCTCTGATCTATCTGCCAGGAATGCCACACTGTCTAATTCACCCCAAACAATCCCAAATTGGCCCAAGCTCTTCAGACTCACCTTCCCAGAGGGTACTCACAACATTCAGAATCCTCACTTTATGAAATTATCAAAAAGACCCACATTCAACAAGCCAACACTTCCAAGGACAGGAGCACAAAGTCTCCTCCAAACAGCATTAGGACACTCAATGCCCGGAACCAAAGAGACGTAAGATGACCCATATGCACACAGTGGAAACATAAGCCCTCCCTTGCCCACGCTCTCTCCCCGAAACCAAGAAGGACATTTGGTAAAGCAAATTGTTCTAGAAAGATCTCCCAGAGTAATCCAAGATCCCTGAGTCCCTCTACATAAATTGTCTACTGAGGTGACTTAATTTTATGTTTTTAGTTTTAAAGGGAAGGGATTTGGGTAAATGTTCTAATGCAGTAATTAGCAGTTACATTAATAGCATTGATTTCCCATTATGTTGTCCCATTATTCTAATTATATTTCTCTTTAAACAATTTTAAAACTGTAATCTTCTACTTAGATGAACCTAATAACATGAATAACCTCCCCTCTCCATTGTGCACCCTAAATGGGTAATGAGTCATGTGTTATTTAACCTCACATCACACATTTTTAAAAATCACTCCAAAGAGCGCTGGGTAAATGTCCTCTCTTTGGCAATTATCTCCAGGACCCAGAACCCACATTGAAGTAATCAAAGTGAGTGGTCATTTGGCAGCTCTCTACACAAGCAGCTTCTTGACATCCCATTAAGATGCTTGAAATCTCATCCTGGAAGAGCCCTTTGGGGGAATCTTTGGGGGCGTTCAGTCTTTAGGAGTTGCTGGAAAGAACATCTTCTTAAAGCACACCAAGCAACAACCTGGAGAGAACACCACTTATCAAAGCCATAATATGCATCAGATACTCTGGATTAGAGCTAACTCTTATATACCACTTACTCTATATTTCTGGCACTATTCTAAGTGCCTTAGATATACTAACTCATTGAATTCCCCCCAAAACCTCTGTGAGGTAGGCAATATAACAATCATCATTTTACTAATGAGATAACTGAAGCTCATCCAAAACCATCTAGCAAATTAAGGGACACAGCCAGGATTCAAACCCAAGTAGTCTGGCTCCAGGATCCGTGCTCTTAACCTTTACTATTCTGTTCTCTGATACATTTCTTATTAAGCCATCTCATGAAGCATGTATTTTATACCTGTTTTGACAGATGAAGAAGCTGATGGTCAGAGAGATTAAATAACTTACACACGGCTGGTAAGTGCCCCAGTTATGATGTAAACCCAGATGTGTCCAATTCCAAGAGACTTGCTCCTTCCTTCCGCAGCCTTCCCAGGAAGAATATATCATGACGTATAACCATGACGGCCATGGAAAAAGAGCTAAACAACTGGGAAATGAGAAATAATGTACCAGGCCATGTGATCTTATAGCTAAAGGAAAGAATGCCAGATATGGCAGAGCCTACCAGCTGATCAACAAACCTATTTCCCCTTACTCCCAGGCACACAGCATTCTTTATAGTCAGGTGTGATCAGGTGACCGAGTTTTGGCCAGAAAATCTTGGGCAGAGCATCTTGTAATACAACCCTCCCTCTTTCTTTCTTCTAGTCCCTGGCCACATGGGGAAACTACAAGAACTTAGGTGAGAGAGGAGCCCCAGGAGTGAAGGAGTCTGGCTTCCTGCCTGACCACGCGGAAGGCTGTCCAACCAGGAACAGACTCAAAGGGCTGTGTCAGCAAGACGTAAACTTACACCATTCTAAGCCACAGAGATTTTACGTTTATCTTTTATCGCAACTCATGCTACACTAACAATATAATATAGAAGATGAATATCATTGTATCAAAAACTGAAATACGTGTCATTGATTTGCTGTTGAGTTGTGGGTAGAAGGGAAATGGACTCTCAACCTGGAAAGCTGGAGATCAAATGATCTGTATCCACAGCTACATGTGGTAAAACTGTCTTTGTGATAACTTGGAAGGCAGCTTACATGCCTAATGGCTTTTACTCCAAATGAAATCAGCTGCCCACTGGAGGTTTTAAGAAGAAGAGTGACATCATCTGACCTCATGAGAAACATCATTCTGGTCGCTGTGTTGAAAATAGACCAGGGGTCAGTGATGGAAGCAGAACCACCAGTTACGAGGCTGCCACTGGCCACAAAGAGTGGATTCTCGGGTTGAAGGCTCTCCTCCTGTAGCCCAACGATCCTTGGTTCCCCTAAAGAATGTTTCTGAATCACCAGGCCAGGCAAAGGTATTGCCATTGGTTCTGAGAATATAATTGTTTCCAATTAGTGACTGATTTCAAAAACAAATTGAATATGGAGAAATGACACATATCACAATATTCAAATTTTTCGTTAGTTAAAACTTTCTGTACATGCTCTTAACATTATATTTACAATAAAAAGAAATTCCACAGATGTCCAATTTATTTCAAGGATCCTTAAATAGCTAGTTTTATTGCCTCTAGGATTGTGATTTCTCTAAATTTTGAATGCATAAAAATATAAATGATCCTTAGGAGTCTGCCAACTGCAACAGGGGCTGATGATTTATTTAGCCTCCCTGGGATAAACATACACCCTTCGGTACTACCACTGAAACTCCCCAGGGCATAAGCTGGAAGCACATAAAGCCAGGTAGTCATAAACATCACCCTTAATGTTTCTTTAGAAACACATTTAACATCTCTCTATCCCACCCCTCAAGGAAGCCCAGAAAAGATGTTCCTGTGTGGATACACTACATCTATTTGCCATTGAGGAATGGCTGAATCAAGTTTATTGTATCTCTACCTTTAGTTATTATCACATACCAGTAAAATCCTAAGAGATCTGCAGGGCCAAGAGTGGGATATTAGGAAGACTATAGATGAGTAAGAATTTTAACAAACAGTGTTTATGTCCCACTTATACCCAAATCTGATTTAAACAGTAGTTAGAGAAACCACAACACTTCAAGCACCTGCTTCCCCCTGAGGAGTAAATATATTTGCTCACAATTCACTCTGATCCATGTCATTACTGACATTTACATCTTAGAAGTTCAAGCTTTTATGGTAGGGGTTATTTGAAATTTTTTTTAAAAAAACCTGGGGTGATCAAGCCAGAGGCTATGGTTTTCCTCAGGGAGGGGGAGAAAGTTCTCATCCAAGTCAGTATTCAGATACCACACACACTTGTCAGTGATAAAATGGTTCCTTGAAGGTGCTGAGAAGGAAAAGCTAAAATGGGACACCTACTGTTTTCCTGTTTGCTGAGCATGATTCAAAGGTAGAGTTAGCCGTTATTGAAATAACTTACACTGTAGAGAAAATATCAAAATAAGCCTATTACACTAGGACCCAACCATTACAGCCAAGGAAATAATACAATAAATCCTTTGAAATGAAGAAATGTAGCAAGAGGCACTTAAAAACTGAGAGGTGTTTTGTCACTAAATTGCAGCATTAATAGTGCTTTGATGCTCCTTGCTAAATTATATATTTCTGACTCTCAAAATGAATATTAGGAAAATCATACTTATTTTACACAACTCATTAGTAGACAGGAAGAAAATAAGATGATATTTTAAAACCATAAATCTCCTTTGTAACTAACTGTGAATGTGATAATATTGGAAGAGGGGAGCAAATTGAAAGGCAAAGAATGATTCTAAACTGCGTTTATAATCCTGGGTATAAATGAACTACTATCTCATCAGTAAAGGATAAGTCTTGTTTGGAAGACTAAATATGACCCTGAAGATGGGCAACATTCTTCTCTGATAATGATAGGAAACTAGGAGTCACAGCAGAAGTGTTTTTGCTTTTGTTTTTGTTTTTCACTATCAGCAAGACCCTCATGTCATATCTACATACCTTTGGTCTATTTTTTTACTCTACCATTTTTTCTTCCCTACAGATATACACATTTATACCAACTAATAAAATACCACTTGAATTGACTCTATGTAATAATAACAACAAATTCAAAGAATCGGAAGGAAATTGGATGCTCACAGGCACTTAGCTCCATAGGTAAGTCCTGGCTGATCACTGGCACCATGTTCAGACTCTCCTTAATGTCTGTCTGGTACTTGTTTACCCAATCTCATTTTATTAAATAATATGTTAAAGGAAGTTGAAGTCATGACTCAGCTCTAATGTGGCAGCATTTGAGTGTTAAACAAAAATGCAAATCTAGCAGTATATTCCCTAACGAGATGTAGCAAGCTCATTTTTCTTCAGATCATTTCTAATTCAGTCTCGTTGGTTTGGGGGAGCATTTGTGTGGCCCGTGGTCATGTTTAAACTTTATTTTACTACTCCTAAGCTACTCCCACATTATCAGTCAACTGGAAGTCCCAATTCTGGGTTCTGTTGGTTTAGAGACATGTGTAGACACTTGAGAAAATATTTTTTCCCACACAGCCACTGTACTAAAAGGGAGGAAATGTCTGCACTTCCCTAAAACCCCCAGTCTGTCTCTGCACAAAAGGAACATATGGACTTCAGAGTTTCCAATGTCTTTCTCATCTGTCTTAATTTTTTGTTCTAAATACCACATAATTCTGTCATGAACCAGCAGAAGGGATGGCCTCCCAAGTGGTATATGGTTGTCTTGGTTTGAGTTTTCCAAAAGCAGAGCCTAATACAAGGTCTCCAATGAAGGCAATATTTGGGAGGTGACCTCAGGATACACCAAGAGCAAACAGGGGTGGGGAGAGCAAGAGAGGAAAGGAAGGAAGACCAGTAAAGTGTCGGTTAGTAAGAGACGAGACTGTGTGCACCTGGGACTCTATCCCCATGAGAACCCTCTGAGAAGTTATGTAGACAATACCTCAGAATTGCTGAAAGGCAAGGGAATGGGGTGCTAATCTTTCTGTTTCTAAACCTCAGTGGCTAAGGATTGCTCTGGGGGGCATTAACTTTTTAACATTTCTGGCCTGCCCTGTGTTCTCACTGAACACAGTCAGTAGCCAGAGAACACTGTAGGGTTGAAAGACACAAAATGTCATCAATAAGTGAAGGAACTTCTGTGCTGGTGACCTCAAAGAGGGCCACAGGAATACAGGCAGAGACTGCCAGCAAATGCTACAGTGCTGCAATGAGGTAGGATGATACCAGACTTGAGTTTGGATTCTGGTCTCCCCCTTACCCACTGTGTGACTTAGGTAAGTTTCTGCAGCAGGATATGCAACTGAGAAACAATTCCATCTCTCTCTGTCTCTATTTCCATCTTCACTCATCAGAATCCCTTGTTACATTTGAATGCAAAATGTCATGTGACGAAGTCAGTGGGCCACTGATATTGATGTTACTTAAGGGATATGCTGACTCTGATTTCTATTAGCCTTAAAGCCAAGACTCTCTCACCTCCACCCCTCTGGCAAAGCTCCAATCCTCTTGGGCTAATGGCACCACCAGCCCTAATCACATCAGCCACCTTTGTCCCAACCCTCAGACCATCATTTCTACAAGGTGAAAAAGACACAACAGTAACTGTCATCAGGTAGTCCTGTTTGTTAAATAAAAGGAATACTGCTTCTAAGTTCTATCAATGTTTGTTGATTTTTTAAATAATGCCTAGCTTTTCATATTGTTTTACTTTGCTTCTCCTCATTTTTTTGTTAAAACAAAAAAATGGTAGAAAAAGCCAACAAACTCACATCCCCATGGTTATTCTTTAGCAAAACAATGTCTCCCCATATCTGGGTTCTGTTACCATTTGCAAAGAGTCACATGGTACCACATTGACCACAGGGAGATATGACCCCCACTCCTATTTGTACACGTGGCTAAATATCCTTAACATATTCCTCCCAACTCTGTACTTACAAATAAATGCATCAGAAAAGAATTGGAAATGAGAGCAGTATGCTGTCTTCCATCCCTGTGTGAGCTGTACTCCTGACATTTCAAAGGGATCATAAGATTGGAGGAAGAAGAGAAAAGAGGGCAGAGAATGGAAAATTATACCATCCATGAGTTTATTGTGTGGTGCATTTACTTCATTGGAGTCAACCATCTTTCTATCATACCAGATACCTGACTGGTATACTTACTAACACTTATTACTTTACATAGGAAGAACAAGGTGAAAGAATTTTTGTATGGCCCTCAACTTCACAAAAGGAAATGAATGGTTAATGAAAATCTACCCACTTGGTGAATTTTCATATTTCATTCTGATGTGGCCTCGTGTCTGAATGGAAGGCTGAATTATAAATAGTTGATGCTCTGGTCTGATGCTGTAGTGTCTAATGAATTGTTGCCTCCATAAACTTTTTATGTGTTGCACTGTAGAAGTGAACCAATTAAAAAGTTTTGCCAATTTGAGTCTTCTGCATAAAGTATCTTCTGCAAGAAGATGAATGTCTTTGATGCCTTTGAATGCTTGGTGAACTAAAACTTTATTCAAATTGGCTTTGTAATATCTTTAAATATACATTCCTGTGATGTGTTGCTCTCACATTTGTACTAAATGAGTATCAGGACATCATTAAACAAGAACAACTTACTGAACTTTTTTGCCCCCCTTTTACAAAATAAAATTCCAGGACAGACTTTTTAATTTGTTTTGGGTCTATTATTAAATTTGTTTGTATCTCTAACTGTTCTATTCTGACCTCCCTGGCATCACTGTGAAGAAATGCTTTGAGAAAAAGCTGATAGCTATGTTTCATGGAAGCCAACGTTCTTCTTGCAAATTAAAATTACATTCCACTTTGCTGAACACTAAGAAAATCGGCTTTGGAAAATTACTTCAGCCCTAAAGATTGGGCTGCCACTTACCAGTCAAACCCTGTTCCTCTAATGCGCATCTGTGAGCAAACATGCTTGATTCTGACTCACACTGGACCAAACAAAATCTCATTAATAGACTTGGCCTAAAGAAGCACTTGAAAAGACAAGCTAATCACGTTCTACATGATGGGAAGTGCCACACAAAATGAGAACGGAGGTAAATTTTTGGACAAGCACTTCCATCACAGGGCTGCACCATCTTCCAAAAAATAGTTCAGGATGTGTCAAAGCTTGTCTTCCAACTCTTCCCAGCGCTCAACTCAAATTATTAACAAGCCATTTTTAAGATAAGGACACAAAGGAAAAAGAAAGAAGGGAATGTGGCAACATGCATGCAACAGAGAGAGAAAAGGAGTGGCAACAATGGTCCAGGAACTGCAGTGGGCACTACAGTTCCGGATGTGATGGGAAACCAACCCTGCCTTGCGGGGCCTTGCAAGTTGAGAGAGGAGACAGACCACAACATGACCCAAAATACAAAAGCAATTATAAAACAGTGAAAGCATTCTTGGAATGGAAACCTATAAAAACAAAGCAGCTCTATAGTCAGCGTGGTGGAGTGAAAATCTTACAGAAAATTAACATTTAAGATGAGGCTCCAAGAATGCAGAAAGGCCACTGTAGGCACGCACGTATGTGTGTGTGTGTGTGTGTATTTAGTATTGCAAGAGCAGGGGTTCAGGAGGGTAATGGGAAGAGGTGAGTCTAAGGAGTAACATCAGGCTACTTCAAGAAGGACTTTGAGTGCTTTGAAAAGAAACTTGGATTTGTTCTGCAGTTAATATAGAGCAGTTAAAATTATTATGTAGGGGAATAGCATCATTATACCTAATTATTAGAAAAATCTCTCTGTTCTCAATATGGAAGAAATATTTGAGAGTTGCTAAAATAAAGACAGGCAGATCTCTGGGAAGGACAGGGACCCTACCACATACAACATACAACAATGCATACAACAATGCACTTCATAGAACCATGTCTTTTAGCATTCCTTAGTAGAGGTTGATGGCAAAAAAGTTCAACTAGATTACTAATAGCAAACTCTATGAGCAGACCAATTGGTCTATGTTAAGGCTTTCTAATGGTGCAGCTAAAATCAGAAAATAAACTATAGAATTTAGACTCTTCGTCAAATAACACAAACCTTTGCGTTGTTGAGCTTTTGGTAAATTTTATACAGCTCTGAGTCAAAGATTATACTCCCTGACACTTCCAGGCACACACAGATTCTGTGTAGTCAATGGGACATCCACATGCTTTAACTTCAGTGCCATGCTATCTCTGAGAGATCTAACCTACTCACTCATTTTTTTTTTTATTTTTTTATTTCAGGATATTATGGGGGTACGGATGTTTAGGTTATGTATGTTGCCCTTGCCCCCCCTCCCCTCCCCCAAGTCCGAGTTTCAAGTGAGTCCATCCCTCGGATGGTGCGCATCACACCCTTTGTGGATGCATATACCCATCCCATCCTTCCCTTCCCCCCCCCGCCCAACATCCAATAGATGTTATTCTTACATGTGCACTTATGTGTTGATCCATTAATACCAATTTGATGGTGAGTACATGTCTACTCACTCATTTTAGATTGTAATTCAGTACTCCTCAATATGCTTAAAATAGTGAACTCAGATTTCTACCCCTGCAAATTCTGATTATCCAGGTCTTATCTTGCCTTTATCCAGTCTCAACTTCTCAGTAATCCTATCAGTCCAACTTGCTTTCCGTGAGCATCTTTGGCAAGAAAAGCAAGAAAAACTTGAGGATATAAAGCTCAAACTACTACATGTCCCTATTTATCTGTGTTGAAAGCATATTAGGTAAGGAAAAGTCTAGAATCTCTATGGCAGTTAGACACGTATGGTACATTGACTAGGTCTTTATTACTCAGATTATATTGTTGGTCTATCTAGGACATCGGGTATCTTATATGCAGTAGCTGTGTAGCAAAGGGAATAATTAGCACCTTGGAAGCAGCAGAACTAGAATTCTAGCCCAGGTCTT
The DNA here is from genome assembly GCA_963575035.1 of Avahi laniger. NCBI lineage: Eukaryota > Metazoa > Chordata > Mammalia > Primates > Indriidae > Avahi > Avahi laniger. The sequence goes on from CAUYSK010056256.1 coordinate 68,211, forward strand.
CCTGAGGCAAAAGCCTTCCCCTATGCCATTCTACCACCTGGGAAGTAATGCACCTTCCTAATTTAGTTTTGGCTTTCATTCAGGAATATAAATAAATTTCATCAGAAATATAATGTGAACAAAGACTGAGTTCAAACTTACCAAGTGTGTCCCTGCACCCAAGTTCCCAAAGTTTACGAACATACCAAGCTTTTTGGTGTTCATATTTTTCATGCTTTTTCCCCTAAAGTCTTTTTCTGTTTTTCTAGGTAACAAGTCAATTTCAATACCACTTTCTTATTTAAAGAGTTGGGCTTTGTGTGTTTATGCCAGTTAAATATTCCATCTTCTTATAACTAAATATAAAAACCAATAAATGGAGGTATGAATTTTCACAATTTTCTATGAGAATGCATCTGCCTTTGGTTTCATCAATTTATATGTGGTTATTTCTTATCATAAATAGGTTTTCAGCTGTCAGGATGATCCTTTTCTTCACACATTTCCCAGACAAAAATTTTGTGCAGAGCTATCTATACCTCCAAGAAGCAATGAAAAATATAGGTTTCCTGACAAGGAAGAAAGCATGGTAACTGATGACTGAGATAGGCTGCCCTTCTCTAGAGGTTTTTAATTACCACCTTTCATTTACATAACACTTGAAGCTCTTCCAAGAGCTTTCAGGTACATTATCACATTTGTTCTTCAGCACAACCCTACAAGGAGAGAGAGCAAATATTATAATCATCAGTTTCCAAAATAAGTCACTAAGACTGAGAGAGATAAAGTGATTTGATGAGATCACACAACTTGTTAGGGACGGAGCTGGGGCTAGAACTCAGGACACCTAACTTCTAACCTGATATTGTTTCTACCACAGCTCCCATAAAAGTAACTAGAAAGACCTGAGTGTGGCTCCTTTCAGAAGCAGAAGGAAGATAAGCTGATGGCAAAATTAATATTTTAATTTCTTTTATGAGCATTTCTCATCTTTTCATTGCACACATCAAAAAACCATGGTTTTGTTAGAAAGAGACAAGGGGTGAGGTTGTGGGCCTCCATTCCAGAAAAGCCTATTGGCTTTGAAGTCAGTCTTGGAGTCAACTCAATCACCTGCTAGCTATGAGACTTCGAGCCTCATTTTTCTTAGCTATGTAATAAAGATGATACCAGTACCTATCTCATGGAGTTATTATGAGGACTAGAACAGATGATGCATGCAAAGTACTTAGCACCATGCCTGGCACATAGTAGGTGTTCAATAAATGATTGCTGCTATGCGTAGGGTTGTTGCTGTCATCATCATCGTCATTATGATTATTATGGATCATGCTGAGAGTAATTCTAAGCTCTGTGGGTAATGAGCTCCACATATTGCTAACATGTCATTTGGGGGTCCTATTGGCCTATACTTTCCTGGCCCTGACTCAAATAATGAGGTTTGCAATTTCATTGACTGGGTGTGCTAATTAGAAGCTTTTTAAAGATTTCTCCTGTCTATTGAGGCCACTAAATAATCTCCACATGGGTCAAGCTCTGTAATCACCCTGTTGCCTCATTGATTGTATAAGTCAGCAGTTGGAGCCATGATGGAAGAAGATCTATGATGAACAGAACAAAAAGAGTCCAAAGACCTGAAATCGAACCTGTCTGTGGGCTGGTGGATTCTTTCATTACACCTGAAACTCAACTTTTATCTACATGATAATTAAATAATAGAACATTTTCTTAACCAGCATCCTGCCCATTTTTAAATACATCTTTTATTAGATGGTAGAGCTTATAAAATATTCATCAACACAAGCTACTGCAGTTTTTTTTTTTTTCTGCTGACCTAACCTCAGAGCTGCTCAAGTGGAAATTAGATTTTTTTTGTTAACTCGCTGAAACTGTCTGCATTTGCTAGATTTCCTAAGGAGCAGGAAAAAAGTAATTCCACAGGATTAATAAGGGCAATGCACATTCTTATTCCAAAAAGACACACAAAAAGAGGGCAGAAATGGTATTCAGTGAGGATAATTGATATTGTAGGACAGCGTTCTGCCTAAGCTCATTGTGTTTTGAATGAGTGCACAGGTTCTTTGAGTCCCTATCAAGAATAACTTGTGTGTCTCTCATATCTTACCTTGAATTAAGGAAGACTTTTAGGGACCTTGTGAAATGTAAGATACTTGTGATGTTAATCAGCAAAAACAGACATCTTGATTGCACTTTCAAAAAGAACAAGAAAGAGAGATTTTGCGATTTTAGAGATTTTTCTCCTAACTTAAAGACAGGAAAACCCAGTAATTGTTCTTTATTTGTACTCAACTTTTGCATATATTCTCTATTCTCCCCATTCCCTCTTCTTTCCTCTATCCCTTTTTGCTCCTTGATTGCTCTCTCTTAATTAAAAAGTTCAAGGTTCCAGAAGGTTATTGGATTGTTATTGAAAGTCTCACTTATTCTTTTGTAGCTGTGACAATGCCAAGACCTCAAACAGCCCTCTCCAAAATCCTATGTCTTACATCGGCATCCTGGTTTTGAGGTGAACTTTGCTGCAGATACTCAGAGTCCCTTTTGATGAGAATGTTCATATAAACACTAAAAATAGACTAGAGTGATCAATTTCATCAAACAAGTCTCTGGCTCCCCTACATTAAAAAAGTGACCAGGCACCCCTCACACACGTCCAGTGTCTCAACCATGACATGAACCCAAGTTTAGTTTCCCTATATTAAAAAGGCCTCATAAGGAAACCAACTCAGCATTTGTATCTCTGAAAGGAAGAGAACTTTGAGCTACACAGAAGAGCTTGAAACCTTCTTTTTTGTTAATAAGCATTACACCAACATCTTCTTGCAAAAAGATGTGTTTCCTGCCCACTCAAACACTAATTTTAAGATAATTAAAATGTATGCTATTGATTATTAAGAAAATTAAACTTGTAAAATGAAAATGTAATACAGTATTATCCTAACAGTTAAATTTTCTGTTTGTAGTGCGCAGTCCTCAGGCGTACATACCAAAAATCTGTTTGAAACTTTCCTATCTCTGAAGTAACCTTAGCAATAGGGTAGTGTCAAAGAGTGGTATTTCCACTGACACACTTTCCATTTGATTAGAATGTTTCTCTCAGGTTCAAGATAAAATAGAAGTGGTAGTAACAGCCATGCCCTCTTGGGAAAGCTTTACTGTCTCATTTCGGCCTCCTATTCTCATATCTTTCTCCCCTTTTCCCCTTTGGAACCTTCAGAATGGAGAATTTACACCAGTGATTTCTACTCAATAAGCTACAAGCTTTTTGAGAGAGCCTCAGACTTATTACAGTGGGTTGGAAATCCAGATGACCTCCAACCATTAGCCCAGTTTTGTCACCATAAGCAACCTAAAGCAACCGAGCCTGAAGTGACTAAGCCCTCCAGTTTTCTGCATGGGGCTAAGGAGATAATCCCACTTCTGAATAAAGCCCAGAATTTTCAAGGTGGAGGAGTGTCTGTCCTTCTCTGTAAGACCTCTGAGTTTGACATATCCATGTGGTTCAGATGACATTTTAAGACCCAACCCAAGATCCAAAGCAGTGAATCTCAATGCTCAAGAGGAAACCCTACCACCCCATCCATCAGACGTGTGTTCCACAAAGAAGAATATCTTAGCTAGACAGAAGTGGAACAACGAAAGGGGTAAATTGGTACCCTCTGTTTATTTTTTCCACTATATTCAATAAATGAGCTTCTCCTCACCCCACTTTGTTTAAGTTATAGTCTAAACCATTCATTATGGAGCTGGGGTAGGGTTCTATTTATCATATTTACTATAGTATCTACTATGCTTTTGTTTTTACATTTTGACATTTCTAAATTGTTGAAGTGCCTAAAAACCAATGTGTACATTGATTATAGTATTTCTTTTCTTTCCTTTTTTTTTTTTTTGCTAAAATGCTATTAAATCAAGGAGTGCCTTATAATCTATATCATCTTAAAATCACTGAAATCAGAGCTTCTTCTGGCTAACTTAGGAGCTATCTGGATCAACACCCAAAGGTTTACTTGTCTCCTAGAATGTTTAATGCCTTCCACAATCCTACGAGGAAGCCATTCAACCACTGCATAAATTCAATCTCACTATTGGACTTTGCGGCCAATCCAGCTCCCTACGTCCCCTAAAATCTCAGCAAATACGGGCCATTCTTGACACCCTGTTATGGTAACTGAGCTCTTATCTTGTGTTATTTCCTTTAGCAACGTTCCTCTGCCACCACCTGCTTGTCCTGTGGCTCCTATAAGTTAGTAAATGCTCCTTACCTCTGCTGAGTATTCCTCAGGTGTCAGATGTTCTGCTAGGTGTTTTCCAGCATGGAAAAAAGAACATCATAGAACTTTTTTACACTTATTTTTCTGTTTTCTCTTGTTTTTATTTTAAATCAATATGACCGGACTATTATAATCTCTTTGGCACTTACGACCTCTTAAGAACATGAATGGTACCCCTTATCGTTTGCCTGTTACCAGATTTTCACAACATTCCCAGCTACTGGTCTCTTGGGGCACTCACTGTTGCCTACATCTTGGCCACACGGCCCTCGCTGACCTCTTTCTTGGGCTTTCTCCTACTTCCTGATGACAACCACTGCCCCATGGTGTGCCTTGCCCTGTTGGAGTCCCAGGACCCACACTGGCCATCTCACCTGGGGCAGCCTTGTTCATGAGGGTTACTCACTGTTTTCTGAGTAGGTTGAGAGAGGAAGTTCAGTATAGCTGTCAAAAGCACAGATGTAATGTCACAGGGATGGGGTCACTCTTGGGCAAGCTACTTAATTTCTCTGAACTTTAGTTTCCTCTGCAAAATGAGGATAATCATAGTAATTACTATTAGCATTATAGGAGAATTAAATTTAAGAAGACTGTAAATAGCTGAACACATTTTCTATCTGCCAAATATTCTATAATCAGTAGCAATGATTAACTGTTATTATTACGTGACTTGCTCAAACACAGAGAACAAGCAGGTGTCAAAATTCTAAGCCACCAACTTGCCCTGATTTATTTTCAGAGCTGACCTGGTGGTGGTGATCTGTTGCCCAAAGTAGGAAGCTCTCAGTCTTGGAGCTCTCTGATCACTGTGGATTTTGGAAGGGCAAGTTCTGGGTCTGCTTCCCCTTTTTCATAAGAAAAGCTGTCATGTGAGAAAGTAATTAAACTTACCTTATATTGGTCATGCATAGGAAAACTGGATCGTACGGAGGAAAACAGAAAGTGGCTCAAGAAAATAACAAAGTTCCAATCATCTGGAGCCAAAAGACAAAGGAACAGACTGTAATGGAAGATAACAAGTGCCCCATCACTCAAGGTACTCAGACTAGTCCAGATGCTATAGAGCTATGGTCCCCAACCCCTGTCCATGGCCTGTTAGGAGCCAGGCCACACAGCAGGAGGTGAGTAAAGCTATATCTGTATTTACAGCCACTCCCCATCACTTACATCACCACCTGAGCTCCGTCTCCTGTCAGATCAGCGATGGCCTTAAATTCTGCTTTATGATGAGTTGTATAATTATTTCATTATATATTACAATGTAATAATAATAGAAATAAAGTGCACAATAAATGTTATGCACTTGAATCATCCCCAAACCATCTCCACACTCTCCCCTTCTGTGGAAAAAATTGTCTTCCATGAAACCAGTCCCTGCTGCCAAAAAGGTTGGGGCCACTACTGTAGAGGGACTAAGAACTGACTGCCTAATTGTTAAGCTTCTTTCCAACCCCGAGCTTCTAACGCGTAGAAAACAGGCAGCCTTTCAGGGTTCATTCACTCATTCAACATTAACCATCAAAGAACACATGACTACAAGTGGTGGTTTGGTTCAGAGGTGGTTTGGTTTGGAGATGTCAGAAGCATTTTTTTTTAAAACCACTGCAGATGGTTTCTGTATTAAATACCAGCAATTAAACTATGATTCACAGAGTGTTAGAGAATCAAGGGTATTTTCTCCAGATGCCCAAAGAAAACCTAGTAAGTTCATTGTTCATTTATTTATTTCTGGTGTGACTGACAATAAGTTCAATTTATGAACTACAACTATTTTCTGCATTAGCCTTGTTTTATGACTTTCCATTATTATTAAAGTCAGACATGCCTCACAAAACTTGATGTCTACACAAATTCTGTAGGTGGGTAAAGACAGACTATAGTAAAAAAGCTTACCAAGGGAATTCACATACTTTTACACTGCAGAGCAGGAAATATAAAAGAAAATTGTCACTTATGGTTGAGGAAAGAAATAGTTAAACTTAATCCTACCTGGGTCTTTCTCCTTTGTTGACTGGGCAGCCTGACAAGGCTTTTTGTTTAGTTCATTGGATCATAAACAGAGCTTCCCCAAAAGAACAAGATTTTCAGCACAATTTCCCAAAAATAAAGTACTTTTATGGCTAAAAGGTTTGCATTGTAGTTTTCCTTTCATTGAAAGCTGATTCCATTATGAAAGGGATAATCAGATTTCTAATTTCATGTTTTTCTTTTTCAAAGAATGTGTTTGTTGACAGAGACTGTTACTGTTCTCCAAGGTTCCTCTCCCCTTGTTTCATAAATATTAGAATCTCTCACATTTATCTGCATTCGTGGTAGCCAAGAATATACCGTGCACCCTCCTTGCAGCTAGGTATAGCCATGTGGCTAATTCTGTCTAATGGGATGTGAGAGGAAATGAGGTCAACTTCCAGCTTGTACCTTGAAGGCAAGGGTCATACCCACCCCTTTCTCTTCTCCTTTTGCTGCTGGATGGAATGCCAGGAGTTAGGGCAGCTGTCTTAGACTACAAGATGCAAGTTGTGGGTAAGAAGAGCAAAGCAACAAGCCAAAATCCCCACAATGACATCTGAGGCCCTACATGACCTGGCCTTGCATAACCTCTCTCCTCAGAGCCCACTACTCTCCCATTGATCACTCCGTAACAGCCACATTGGCCTCCTTGCTGTTACCAAACAAACCAGACATGCTTTTGCCACAGGGCCTTTGCACTTGCTGAATGCCCCTTCCCCATAATGCACCCTGCTTACACCTTCACTGTCCTCAGGTCTTCGCTCAAACACCAGCATCCCAGTGAGATATTCTCTGGCCACCTAATCTAAAATTTCAACAGCATCCACTCCCCCAACTCTTCCTACCCCCACCCTTGCTTTATCTTTCCTCATAGCACTTATCACCATATAACATGCTATAAATGTACTTTTATCATGTCCAGTTGCCTGTCTATCCCACTAGTATATTCACTCCATGACGGTAGGGATTAATTCTGTTTCTATCATTGCTGTGTCCTCAAGGCCTGGAAGGGTGCCCAGAATATAGTAGGTGCTGAATAAATACGTATTGAATAAAGGAAAGGGATAGAGGAGCCCAGATCCTTGGCACTGTGGAGCCACTTTAGAGAGAAGAAAACCACTATCTTAAGGTCACTATCACATTTTCCTGTGTTACAGTGGCCAAAGCAGTAATAATTAATAAAGAGACAGTCATTTCCACTTTCTGCAGAGGTGGAACGACACCTCACATTGGCATCATGTTGACTTCTGGATATGCTCTATGGAAAGGCGGTAAACTGTTGTGCTAAGACAGACAAGTCCCCTGCCCCCAAGAGCTTACGGAAGAATGAAGAGGAAGATGTTAGTCACACAATGCCACCAACACACATCAAGACGCAAGTGAGACAAAGGAGAGGTGGCAATGAGAACCAATAAAGGGAGATTTGGCCTGGTGGGTGAGCCTTGAGGAAAACAGACCAGGAGAGCTGATATGTGAAGGTCGAGGAAGCCTTACCTAGGGAAGGAGAAGAGGGAACAGTCTTCCAGGCTGAGGGAATGGCACATGCCAAATCCCTGTGGTGGAAGAAGTGTGACAAATACAAGAACCCGAGGGAGGACCATGGGCTGGAACAGGCTATGGGAGAACATTGTCTGAAGGAGCCCAGAGGCAAGAGCTAAGGAGTTTTGACTTTTTCTCACAGACAATGTGAGCCCAAGAAGTGTTTTGCAGGAGGATGATGTGAATGATAGCTACCTCCTGGCTTTCAGAAACGTCTCTGGAACCTTAGCATCTCTCTTCAGCACAGGCACTGCCAGGGCTCCCCTGAGATGAGGAAAGGCTGGAAGCCTTCAGAACAGGAGCCTGGCTCCATGAGGACTCTTTTATTCATTGCCTCACAAATTAGTTGCAAGAACTTGCCCTGGAGACAACAGGATGCAAATGCAAATAACATGGGATTGTAATAACATAAACATTATGAAACAATGCAAATCATTTGGGCCCCCCGTAGAGAAATAATTTCCCCCTACTCCTTTCTGAATTGTCTTCATGAAGTTTCATAAAATCTGCCATTATTAAAACTGAGTAGCAATTATTTCTTTCTTTGGTTCATCAGTTTTGGGAGAAAAATTAACTGTGCTCTCCTTCTTGTCTGGAGTTCGTCAGACAGCAATGAGGCAACCAGAATTGACAGGACTGGGGCTGTGTTGATGGAAGGAAGGCAGGAGAACTCGAGGGGGCGTTATCACAGATGTGGCAGAGAGGCAGGAGCGGGTGTGAGAGTGGCCATGGCAGATGCGGCCACGGCTAACAAGTGTGCTTAGGAAGCCCAAGTCATTATGGTATGTTGACATAACATTTGCCAGCTTCACAGGGGCCATCATTGTAAATTAGATTTAATATTGATCAGGCCCTTCACAATGAGGGCCAGGAGAAAATTGGACACAGAGTTCTTAGTCAAAATTGGCTCTTAAGATTCTGCTAATTAACATAGAAGAACAGAAAGCCAGGGCCTGTCTAGCTGACCTAGCATGGCATAACCGCTTTCCTGGTCCCTGGGGGAAGTGGGGAGGTGACAGCAATTCCCACTGTCTTCCTATTTTCTCTCCCGGGTTGGTTCTGCTATGCAGCAGTGGAGGAGAGAGAAAGGGCGAGAGGTGGGCTGTGGCAAAGTGGAAGGGGGGTTTCAGAATGTAGGTGGCTGCGTCTCTTTCCAGTCTTCACCTCGGAAAGCTGGGAAATTATTTAAAGAAATTTGGTTTGCCTTTAGGTTGGTTTCTTTTTTTAAAAAAAAAAAAAGGCAATTTTTTTTTTTTAAAGTTCATTCAGGGTTAGGAGTTAGGAGAAGTTATCAGTAAAACTCCCACCACTACTGGCTTCAATTGAAGGCTTGAGGCAGTGCAGCAGTCATGGGTTTGAAATCTAGCTTCGGCACATGAGACTATTTGACCTTGGTGTCTCTGAACTTCAATTTCATCTTCCATAAAATGGAAATAATAATATTACCTACCTCAAAGGGTTGCTGTGAAGACTAAATAGAATAATGTATTTATTATACATTTATCAGTATATGCTTACTCTTAGCATTATTATGATATGCTTTGTCTTATTAAGTGATAATGTTAATTCTACTAATAATGATAAAAGTATGGCATCTAATTTTTTTACTCTAAAAACAATAACCGGCCAAGAAAATTTCAATGGAAGTATAAGAATCTGGCCCCCGGGCCATTTTAGACATCTGTGTTTCTCCCAATCTGGAGGCCTTGAACTTCAAATTTTTTACATCCCTTCCTTTTGAGCTTCAGGTGGACCTCACACTTTGCAACACTTACTCTGATCCTTCATGGACTTCTCCGGCAGGGAACTTACTAGAATGACAGATCATGTCTCATTTATCTTTGGCTCTGACACCTTACATAGATAGAACTTGGCCCATAACAGCAGGCCCAAATCTAGGGTAAGACAGGCGAGCCTCCTTGGGCACAAAAATCTAGCAGGGAAATAACCCTCGGATACCAACTCGACACTTTCATGACACTGAGAATAAACATTTCCTTAAATCTTGTGCCCCAGGAGCCTCCCTTGTCTCACCTGGTCCTGAGGCTGCTTTGAATAGGTTCTCCATAGAGCTGACATGAATAAATGAATAAAGGAAGAATAGGATCTCCCAACTGTCCTCTTACCCAAACCCTCAGGCCTGGACTCCCCAATGCTATACTGTAACCTTCCCCGGCCTGGATACACGTGTGAAGGGAAGATTCTGAGACCAGAAAGATTTTAGAAATCTGCTTTACCAATAATCAGTGGGGGGAAAAAAAAGCCATTTTTAAAAATCTAAACAGTAGTCCCAGTTTTATCTCACCTGCAAAGAGTTCTTCCTCTAAGCTTCAAGGAGTTATTGGTCTTCAGAATTAATTGCAAAACTCAAATCCAACCAGAAACATCTGCCACCCTTAAGTATAAGGCTAACCAGGGAACTGAAAGAAACAGGTCCCAGGGCTCAGCTTCACATTTATTAATTTACAAACCCTGCTTCCTCCTACTCCCTTGAATGATTTCCAGGAAGACTCAATCAGGCCTGTGCTCCTGTGGGGTTTTATTCTCGGTCCCCCAGGACCATTTCTTGCACAACAGATCTTTCTGTAGGGAGAAACAATTGTATTTCCCTTTCATTGTAACCCCTCATTCATTTCCAGCCTCCTCCTTCAACTCCACTAGCTTTCTTCCCCTGGAGCCATAAGGCTTCCAATCCATCTCTCCCCGCAACCCCATTTCCCATTTTAGTGGAATTATCCACCCTTGGACACCAAACTGCAACTATGAAATTTGTTTCTGGAGTAAGATCATGCATTAAAATTTTTCAGAATTTTTTCATAAGTGCACTGCATGTGATGAAATATGTATATATGAAAAAGCATCTAGACAATGATAAACCACAAAAAAACTAAGCTATTTATTGTGCATTTACTATGTGCCAAACCTTATTTCATTTAATCCTGCTACTAATGGACTCAGTTTTCTCGTTTATAAAATGTGCTGTGTGCTGGATAAACTTTGACCTTTGGAGGCATACACTGCAGTGCTACTCTGATTACTGATGCTCTGTGGAGCCTGGGACCTAACATAGTTAATACACTATGTTAACGAAAAATAAAATCCTAAATCCTCTGCTAACTCAATGGTGATAACTAACTAACTAATGGTGCTAATGCTAACTAACCCCTCTTGGCCAAGGGGAGCCCATAAATATCTTAAAACTGAGTTCCCAGCCATGACAGGATGGGAGCAATAAAGCCCAATTATATGCATGTGATTTTTCCCTCATAAATATTCATGACTCCTCCTATAGTTTGTTAAATACATATATTTGACCACACTGGTCATTATAAAATCCTGTTGCCTTTTGTCTCTTCTTTGAAGCACGTGTGCCTGGTTTCTGGCCAGGACTCTGCTTCCCAACCCGTTAGAATGGCCACCCAGCAGGTGGCTACCCTTTATGAGAAATAAAGCTCTCCTTTTTCCAAAGTAATAAACCTCGTTAATATTTTTTTAGTTAATAACTAGAAAGGTTATCTGTTATTTTTTCCCACCCAGCATCCATCCTCCCCCTTTCTAGAAATAACAACCCAATTTTCTTTCAGAAACCACCTCTCTCATGTCATGTGCACGGGTGGGACTGACCCTTCTGTGGTTTCAGAGGTGGGTACGGGTTCTAGATCTGGCCAACAGAACCAGATGGTGCCACATCTTCCCAGCCCCTGTGATTGTCCAAGGGCAGGCATGCAGTTGTAGCCAGAAGGATGGCATGCAGTCCCACACCGTTAACTGGAATTACTGGAGAAGAGATTCTTTTTCTGCACAAGATGGCTACAAGCTGGAAGTTGCTGTGTGGCCACTTTGCCATCATGCAGGAAGACTCTGTCTATAGAAAGCAGACTTGGAGCTGGGGGAGAAAGATTCCTAAACATCTCATGTGCACTTCTGGAGCCATCTGTGCCAGAAGTTGGACTTTTTGATTATATAAACCAATTTATTTTTCCTTAAACCAATATATGACATATGAAATACTCATCCACAGTAGTCACTAAAGCAATGATTTAAATCAACTGGAGAATGGTGACTTCTATAATAACCCAACACCTTGGCCCAGACCAGTTACTGCTGTCTTCACCACCAGATCTGTCAGGCATGTACTTATCAGTCCAAATCGACTTCCAAACTGGCAGCCGCCTATTTCTTCATTAATTATCCCTAAATGTGTGGAGGTGGCATTGAGTAGATCCCATCTTCTTCCACAGAGACAAACTTCAGGACAGAGGACATCAGGTGTTTGATGATTCCCTCCTGATGGGACTGATCTGCATATAGAAACCCAGTTTTTCAGTCTCCAGTTAAATACCCAAGTGGCAAGAGCAGGAGCCCCAAAACAGGGGTGTTTTATTACACACTCCAGAATGGCTGAGATTAGGTGAGCTGCATCTTCACACCCAGAAGCTGCAGGGGCTAATGAAAGCTGAAATGAGCCCAGAGCCAGCATGCTGGGCAAGGGGAAACAGATGGCCTTGGGAAAGAGGCTGCTGCACGGAGCCCCTCCCAGGCAGTCCTCCCTAATCTAAGAGCAATAGCTGACAACACAGGGGGCTGGAGGCTTGGCAGAAGTTGAATGTTGCCTAAATGAGACCACACTGGGTTTTTAAACTTCTCACTTGGTCAATAAGACCTGACTGGCTCAAGGACAGGGGCGATGATAAAACCACATTTACATAAATCTTCAACCCACAGAGCAGATTCCATTAGAAAGTTCCAGAAGTCCGTGATAGCTAAGGGCACAAGGGCACATCTAAAAAAGCTACAGGCAGACTAAGCTCAGCCTTCTATGATGCATTTATCAGATTTCTAGTTCTACTTAAGTCTTCCTCCAAATGTATGTCTTTTCTTTTCTCTTTGCTTCTTCTAACTGAGGCATCAGGAGATGCTGAACAGTGTTAGTAAGAAGCAATGCTGGATGGAGTAACACGTTTTTAATGATGTGAAACAAAGCTTTAATCACCACAGTTATTTACAAAATAGTGTCTTCATTGCATTTGGTTTAATAGCATTTTGTCCACAGCTTTCATCAAAACAACCACCCGTCTGACTTATTGGGAGATTGTATTAAATGTCAGAAGATCTCCCCAGACTCATAAAGTGCTTCCCTGCCAATCAGGATTTTAACTTTGGATGGGGAAATAATAAATACAATAATTATTGAACACTGTGACATTAACTGATAAAGATACCCACTTTCCTTGAATTATCAATTCCACATTGGCATAAAAAATAGATTAGTGACAATTTCATCCCACATCTGGTGACTTTTAAGGTAACGCTATTAACACTCCCCAGCTTTGTCACTAGAATGTCATCAGCCTTCTCTCTAAAAGAAATACCTAAATATTTCATTTTAGAACTGTCTCCAAAGTTTGCTAATGCTTAGTGTCTAGTAACAAATCTAGAGGGGTGTAAAAGACCCAACCATGCCAGGCAGTTTTGCCAGAGGCAGTTTTGTAAATAATCCTATCATAATTTACCATGGGAGACAGAAGATTAGACAGAGTCCACAGGGACATATGTTCACACCCTCATGGTGGGCAAGAATACTGGTACCAGCATTGAGGGTCAGTTGGCCAAATCCATCAAGGTTTTAGAAGCCTATCCCTTTCTACTCAGTAATTCTATTTCTAGAATCCCATCCTATAGAAAAGTTTATACGCACACACAAAAGACTGCTCATCATAGCATTGTCTGTAATATCAAACATATCACAAATTATAAGCAACCTTAATTTCCACTAAAACAGGAATGACTAAATAGATACTTCTGTATAATGGGGTACTATGCAGCCATGAACAAAGAATGAGGTGTCCAATGTACTGACATGGTGAGTTCTTCACACTACACTGTGAACTGAGCAGCACTTGGGTTTTCACCTGGAACGGAGATGGTCATAACATCACCTGCCTCACAGAGGTGTTGGGAGGATAGAGGGAGTTCACGGGTGCAAAGTGTTCAGAACCAGGCGTGCCCCAGCAAAGCTCTCACATCATCCAAGTTTCTCTCCCCTCTGGATTATTTTCAGCATATGAAAATGTTGCTCTTTGTCCCATTTAATAAAAAAGAAAACAAACGTTCTAATCCCACTTCCCCCACCCCTTTCCCCCTTTTCTTATTCTCCTCAGAAGCAAACCCCTTGAGCCCCTAGTCTGTACTCACTGTCTCCCATTCCTCTCTCAAGCCCCTTGAGATCCAGATTTGAGCTCATGCTCTTCCACACCTGCTCCTCTCAACACCTCCATTGGCCTGTGGGTCAGCTCTTGGTCCTCATCTCACTTGACCAGTCAAGATCTGACCCAGTGATCACTGTTTTCACCTGGCATCCAGAACCCCCAGAACCTTCTGGACTCCTCCTATCTCACTGCTTGCTCCTTCCAGTCCCTTTCCTTGCTCCCCCTCTTCTCCCTGACTGTCCAGTATTGGAGTACCCTGGAGCTCAGTCCTCGGTCCTCTTTGGTAATCCCAGCCAGTCTCAAAGTCTTGAAATACCATATCTAAGCCCTCAACTTCCGAATGTATACCTCCAGCCCAGGCCTCTCTCCTGATCTTCTGACTCAAATTCTCAACTTCCTTGGATGTCCATCCAATAGACATGTCAGTCTCAACATGTCTAAAAACATGCCCAGAGAGTCCCCCCAGATGCTCTGCATCCCAGTTTATTTCTTCTTGGTTGATGGTGATTCCAGACTTCCAGGTCCTCGAGCCAAAACCTTGGCTTAGAGTTGTCCATGATGTCTCTCCTTTAACACCCCACATCTCACCCATCAGGAAACCTCGGGCTGCTTTCACAATATGACCAGAATCCAACCACTTTTCACCAACCCTCATGCTGCTACTGTGATTCAAGCCATCGCCATCTCTCACCTAAATGACAGTAATCACCCCCAACAGGTCTCCAGCTTCTGCCTTTTCTCCATTAGGTCTATTCTCAATACAGCAGCTAAAGTGATCTTTTTAAAAGTAATTCACATCAAGCCTCTTCTTGATATCAAAACCTCACAGTGACTGCTCATTTAACTTAGCAAAAAACCCAAGGTTCTCACAATAGCGCACAAAAACCCTACAAGATCCACTCATTTTCCCCTCACCATCAATTACCACTCGGACTTCATATTATTCCTCTACCTGCCCCACCCCAACTCTCATTCACTCTGTTTTAGCCCAATTGGCTTTCTTGCTATTTCTTCATTATGCAGAGTCCTCAGGGTCTTTGCACTGACTGTTCCCTCTGCCTGGAACACTCTTCCCCAGCTACCCACAGCCAATTCCCTCACTTCCCTCAAATCTCTGTTCAAATACCTCCTTCTCAGTAAGGCCCACCTTGACCACCATGTGTGAAATTACAAAGTGTTATCCTCCTGGCACTCCTCATCCCATTTTCCTTGCTGCCCCTTTTTCTTCTCCCATAGCACTTATTGTCTTTAATCTATTGCATAATTTACTTATCTGCTGTATCTGTTGCTTATTGTCTTTATCCCCTCTTCCCACTAGACTATAAACACTCCAAGAGCAGGGATCTCTGTTTGTTTTGCTCATTGATATATCCCAAGAACATTTAACAGTACCTGGCACACAGTATATGCTCAGTAAATATTTGCTGAACAAATAAATGAAGGGACATAATAAAATCAGCTATGATTTATTCAGTGCAGTTCTCCTTATAAGCACTAAACTAAGCACTTCGCATATTATCTCATTTAAGCCTTACATCAATGGGATGCAAGGAAGAGCAGTAAGGGCAGGTGCCAGGGGTGAGGAGTGAGATATTATTATTCCTGTTCTCCCACTGTAGAAAACTGACATCCAGAAGGTTAATAACTCACCAAGGTCACACTGTAGCATGTAGCAGAATGAATGAGGGGAGAGGAAGGGGGTCAAATGCAAATCTGTCCACCTGCTAAATGGGAGATTTTAACCATTTTGCCATACTCCTCCTCCTAATGCAACCCAACCAGTTAAAGGCTACATATCCACCCACCTTCTTGCTCCATTCTTTTTTGGATTTCCATGATACCAACTATTCAGATGAATGTCATTAAATTGACAGTGCTTTAACTTTATATACATAAAAATTAAGTGCAGTCCTAGGCAAAATGATGGTCTTTAAGATTCCTTCAAGCTTTGTGACTTTATTATTAAGTTCCAAATAACCTTTTGCCTCTGGGAGTGGTGTTTTGGTTTGTTTACTTCTGCTGTGAAGATCTGTATTTCTCCCTTTGGCCCAACTTATTAGCTTTAGTCATAAACAGCAATCAGTGAAACATGAGGTTTTTTATGAGATAGTTAATTCCAGTTCGGAACTCTTTGGTAGTTTGGAAAATTTTTTTAATGTCAGCACATTTGCTTTTGGATCTATAAATACTAATTTGTTCTTGAGGCTCCTATTTTATGTGTGAGATTAATATTAGTTAGGGTATTGCTAAAAGAATAAGACTATCTTAAATTTAGTATAATAGGTAAAGAAATAATTTCTCCTCCATAAACTAAACAAGCTCTGATTTTTTTTTTTTTTTTGGTTAGCTGGTAAGGTATTTAGGATCTACACAGTAAAATTAAATTGGAATGTTGTAAGAAGGAAATGCCCTCACAGATTTTTTAGAACTTTTGTAGGATCTGTCATGTTAATTAATGTTAAACCCATAGTCACAATACTGATGTGGAGATCTTACTGCATTAAAACGTTGGGTGAGAAGGTGGATTCTGTGGGTGCTCTACCCATATCCCCCTGAGCCATACCCCTTCTTTATGTGCCAGCTTGATTTCTAAGGGCCACCAGCTGCATGCCTTGCCTGAGAATTTCTTTGGCTTTCTGAGCTTCTTCTGTCCAAAGATATAGGCCAGAAGTATCCGGAAATGTATACCCCTGGGAACAGCCCTCAAATAAGGATTGATGGGAATTGGTGTATAAATACCCCAGCTCCCTCACACCACAGGATGATGACTCTGAGGTGCATGTCTCATTCTGGCTCCTACTGTGGCCCGCAGAAGCACCAGTTTCCCACAGCGGTAACTTGCCTGACAATACATACTTTATTAGCTGCATCTCAATTCTCTACTCCCTAACCAGTGTTTCCCTGTGATCTACTTGCATTTCTGGGAGACCAGAAATATGCCACCCCAAAATATGTCTCTTTGGGAATAAGGATTGTTGAGGTAAAGACAATTAAGAAGAAGCAGATACAGGAAAGCTTTCAGTCCTCTATTTGCCTAAAAGCAGGACATAGATTTAAAAAGACAAAAGGCATGCTGGCCCTCATTTTTACCAGTTAGAACAAAGGTTAACCCCTGAAGAACTTTAGACCTTATCAATCCAGAGATGGCACCAGAGGAATCTAGATTAACAAGCTTTACTATCTAGCCTTTATCTGCCAGCTATTTGCCTTCCTCTAAGTTGCTGCCCCTAGAGACTCAAAATCCTTTCCCTTTGTCTTGTCCCTTCTCTAAAAATGTACTGTTCTTTGCTGAAGATGCTATATAAGCCAGAATTCAAAGCCATCTCTGTGAGAACTACCCATTTCCTAGGTGTCTCCCATTTATACATAAAACAATATGTTAATAAACTTCTGCTTGTTTTTCTCTTATTAATCTGTCTTTTGTTACAGGAGTCTGTTCTAAGAAAGTATGAGGGTTGATGAAAAAAATTATTTTCTTCCCCTACACGTTTGAATCCTTCTATCAGGATCTGATTCTGAGGGAACTCAAGCTAAGACAGCTGCCTTCATTTGGGGCTGAAATGCAGGTCAGCCAAGACTGTTATTATTGTTATTATTCAGTGAATGTTTATTGAGAACCTACTATGTTCCAGGCATTGTTCTTTTCCTTGGAAATCCAGCAATGACCAAATAAACAAAATCTCTGCCCTTGTAGAATTTATATTCTTGGGAGGCGAGAGGATAAATTATGGAAAATATATTGCAAGACGGATTTTGATAAGCGGAGGAAAATAAAGCTAAGAAGCAAGACAGGGAATGTCAGGGGTTGAGGTGTGCAACTGTAAATAGGTAGTCAGTGAAGGCCTGAACAAGAAGGTAAAATGTGAACAAAGACCTGGAGGAAAGGAAGCAAGCCAGGGAGGCAGGGCATTAGTCTAGGCAGGAAGAAACAAGAGCAGAACGGATCAGGCCTGGAATGTTCCAGAACCAGAAAGCCACTGGAGCTGGAGCAAAGTGAAGGAGGGGGAAGGCAATAGGAGATGAGTCACCTCTACTATTGTTATGATTTACTGTTGTTATTTTTGTCAATACTACTGTTTAACAGGTTTCCCGTTTCAGCATTTTATTATGAAGAGTACAGAAAAGTTGAAATATTTTACAGTGAACAAACACCTATAGTCACCAATTGGATCCTACCATTCTGCTATACTTGCTTTTCCACACATCTGTCCCTCTATCTATCTCACTATTCATTTATCAAGCCATATTTTTAATGCATTTCAAAGTAAACTGCAGACATTTAACAAACGCAGCCATTATGTAGATATAGTTTCTAAACCTTTCAACAATGTTGCAAGGTGGATATTATATCCCCATTTTGCAGATGAGGAAACAGAGACTCAGGGAGGCTGAATGACTCAGCTAAGGCAGTAACACAAATACGTGGCTGAGTGGGGATTCCAGTCTGGGCTTGTTTAATGGGAATACTCATATTCTTTCCATTGTTAACAAAACTACCACTCTTGGCCAACAGAATAATGTGGAAGAACCCACAATGAGTTGGCAAGTAGCTATGCTCTTTTCTGAAAGGAGTTGTTTCCCTTCACTATTTTCTCTGCATATGAAAGGCAAAGCCCTGGTGATGTGCTGGTGAATATTTACCACCCAGCTCTCTGGATGGTGGTGCTGACAGATTGGAAGCCCTGTTTACAACATTTGCCAGTTTCTGTGGTATAAATATTCCTACCATGGCTGATTTCAAGCTACCAACCTCACATCAGGTTGCAAGCTCTTGTGAGCTGCTGTGAGCTGTCTCCAGTATACTACAGCTGCAGATTTTTTAGTGTTACACTGTAAATAATATGTACCCTTGGACCTAACCAGATTTAGGATCCATACCCAGTGCCTGTACCCAGTGAATGCTCAGTAAATATGGATGGTGATGTTAGTGAGGACAAAGATTTTGCAGCCTCCCACCCATACCCAATATCGAATATCTGCATACACACATATACACACACACATACACACACACTTTATTCCCAATATGGTTAGTAGCACGTTTGAAAAATGAATACAAGACACCAAATATAACACATTTGTGTAAAGAAAACTTGCCCACAAAAAGAAAATAAACCTCTTTCTCTATTATGTAATTTCTAGCTTTTGTTCCATTGTTCTTGCTGTTCTTTTTTTTCCTACACTCTGCACTGTTAACAATGCTTCTCTTTGGCAAGAACACTCTGACACCAGAGAACACCATATTTTTGCATGGGTTGAGGTTATAAATCACTTAAAAGGCAGACACCCTGTCTGAGAAGCTTGCCTTTTCTTCTCCTTCTTGAGCTTCCTTCTTTGAAATGTTCTCTCACCTTTGCAGCACTTCCCAGGGCTGCCCCTGGCGTGGTGCTGCCTGTTCCCCTTCGCTGTGCCACCTGAAAACACCTGAAAGCTCAATTCTTTTTATCCCCCACTCCAACAGCTCTCTGCCTGCTTCACCCAAATTTCCCCCTACATCCTTTCCAGGGGCCTCACACACCTGAGATAACATCCCTGATTCTGTCACCTAAATCCCTCTCCTCTTCCAGAATTGACTGGGGCCATTTGCATTGACTTTGGTAAGTAGTTCTCAGTTCAATTTTGCAAAGACAGGCTTTTCTGAATTGAATCTTGGGTCATTTCCTCCTTCTCGACCACGCCCCACCTTCACCCCATATTCTTGCCCAACACCAGGCACATTCCCAGCAGTATGTAATGCAAAAATAACAATCATCTCTAACAGAATCAGCACAAAGTCTGACAACTTACGACTTTAAAGCATTTTTTATAGTACAGCAAATCCTGTTATCATGCAACAAAGAACAGCTAATTGTTAAGAATAAATAATGAGAAATAAGTATAGATAATGGTTTAGCTGACACTGTCATATTTTAGTACAATATGTTCTGAAATATTTGCTCCTTTAGGTTGTGAATGTGCTATTTTTGTCACTAATAGGTCTATAGAAGCTTAGTGGAAATGAGAAGTTTTCTCAAGGAAAGTTAGGCATTCTGAGATTTCCCTGATAAGGGGAAAGGGTCAATGTGCCTATAGTTTCAGCGCTTCATTAAAATTCTGCTTCCGTACTGTATAATGTGAGTAATATTAATTTTCTAAACATTCGTGCACAGCAGCTGCTAACTAATTTCCATAACAGTGTTCCTATTCTACAGGCATTTTAAAAAGGGGAAAGGAGACGACTGCTGACTGTCTGCCAAAAAGAAAGGCTCATCCTAACTCAGTTCTGAATCATTCCAGACCAAAAGAAGGAAAACAATAAGAAGGCTGACTCCCCAGGCAGGGGGATGTCTGGAATCGAATGAGCTGCCTTAGACCCCAGGGCTGGCATACCCAGAATAAGCTGGGGGATGCTTCACTGGGTAGCATCCTTCCCCTGGATGTCTTCATGATAGCCCGGTTCATGTGCCCTGGACTAGCTAACAATTGGGGCATTTCCACAGCCCTGGGTATACTGGGTACAGCTCCCTCCCTTTCCCTCTTGGCGCATGCCACTGAAATCCCAGTGAGACAGTTGCAGTTAAACCTGTCCAAGGTGTATCAGGGAGGGCAACACATCTGCAAAACTGTGGACCCCTTGTATTTCAGAAGCTTGCTCTCAGGGCGTCCTCCCCCCACCCTCCTCCAAAAAACACTGGGATGCCCAGGCTCATAGGATATAATTCCTAGTGTTGTACTCATATGCTTACTCAGGTGGGACTTCTCTTTTCCTTTTGTCTTCTGTTAAGATAAAGAACAACTAGTGTCATGAACTTAAATACTATTAAATCTCCCTTTCACTCTCTCCAGCGATCCTGTTCTTTAGAGGATATTTTCCAACTTTGCATCCATTCACCTTTGCAATCCATCATCTTTCCCTTCATACTCTGGCCCAAACTTATCTCGCTAACCTTACCTTCCACTCCTTCTTCCCAAGTGCCCAGCAATCCCACCTCACCAGTCTATTGGCCACTTTTCCAAGTAAACCATGTCAACTCACTTCTCCAAGTCTTTACTGAAGCGGTCATCTCTGCCTAGAAAACCCATGCCTTCACTCTCAGTAAAATTTTACTCTTCATGCCCTCTCTAATCCCATAGACAAAGTTAATCACCTCCATTTTCGACTTTCTTAGCCTTTTATGCATACCTACCAACTGAACACTTGTCTTATGGTTGGCTGGTTGATTGGTCAGTCAGTTATATGTGAATCTGTTTCCTTTGCTTATTTGTGACTGCTATCGATAGAATGCATGAGCCTGTGTTTTACTTATCTTTATACGCACTGTACTATTAACAGTAACAGTGCAGGCACTCAATAAATCCTTGCTGAATGGAATTTACCTTCAAATATACCTACACAAGGTTATGTAAAAATAGGTGACCATAAATTTTGTCAACTCACATACATCCATAATTAGAGTCAGCTTGGGTAAAACTAAGTAACCCTCGCTTCTACTTTACAGGTCTCCTCTCTAAAAAAAGGCTATTATTACTGATCAATTGCCATTTACATAGATTAGCAGGCATATTAACACACTGACTGCCACACTAGAAAAAAAAATTTTTCCCTGGGGCCACAGTGTTTTATTAAAACAAAACTATCCTTTCTAATTTGTTATTTTTTATTTTTTTCTGTGCATGGGTTATATGCAATGCAATCCACACTTTTAGAATTAAATTATCAATATTAATTCTAACAATAAGAATATCAACTAGATTTTCACAAAACAACTGCAGGGTTTTGCTTCACGCATCCCCAGGGTCAAAACTAGCCTGAGTTAAATATAACTCACATAGCAGTCAATGTGTTAATCAAGGTTCTCGAGAGAAACAAAACATATGCATATATACATATGTGTGTGTATATATATGTGTGTATACACACACACACACACACAAAGAGATTTATTATAAGGAATTGACTCATGAAGGAATTATGGAAGTTAGGAAGCCCCACAATCTGCCATCTATAAACTGGAGACACAGGAAAGCCAGTGATGTACTGAGTGTGAGTATGAAGGCCTGAGAACAAGGAATGCTGGTTCTCAGCATTCAAGGTCAAGAGGTCAAGAGAAGACTGATGTCCCTTCTCTAGCAGTCAAGCAGAGAAAGAGCAAATTTTCCCTTTCTCTGCCTTTTTGTTCTCTTGAGATCCTCAACAGATTGGGTAATGCCCACCCAGACAGGGAAGGGCTGTCTGCTTTACTCAGTCACCTGCTTAAAATGCTAATCCTACCTGAAAACACCCTCACAGACACACCCAGGATACATTTAACCAAATATCTGGGCACCCTGTGATCCAGTCAAGTCAACACATAAAACTAACCATCATAACCAATGTTTTATGTAGGTCAACGTTAATTCTCACCAACAATCCTACAAGATGTGTATTATTATCATCTCCATTTTATGGATGGTGAATGGAAGAATCAGGGAGGTGAAGTCACTTGAGTAGCAGGACTGGGACTAAAGCCTGGGTCTGTGCATCTCCCATCCCACCTCCTAGCAGTTGGCATGAAAAGGCTACCCTGCTACCTCACTTCCCAAAACAGTCCAAAGAAAGATTCAGGAAAGCAGTTGAGAGAGGGGCTGCTCATTTGGAAATTCTTCTCCTCCTCCCCATGTGATCTGCTTTTCTGAGGGGTGTAGGCAGACCTGTGTAAGCCCAGCCACCATAAATAAATGTTGAAGGAGCATTGTTGCTGTGGAAAGGCCATCACAGAGTTTCATACAAGGCACGGCAAGGCCCCAGAAGTGGCATCTATTTTCACGCTTGGCATTCTTCCCTGTGCTCCCTTCTCCTCCACCCGTCTGACTCTTCCCCCACTCTCCCACATTGGCCCCACTACTCTCATTCTGCTCTCTGTCATTGTACAATCCTCCCTTCTCCCTTTTCATATTTTAAAACTCACACAGCCAGTCCCCAGAGTCACTGCCTTCTCAGATTGTCAAAATTATCCAGGATGAAAAATTGAAACAATAATCTAAAATGAATGCAACCCAAAAGTGAAAACTCCACGTGTGAAAATAGTCAAAAATGCAACATTACTATTCTCTGGTCTGCTATCACTGAAGATTCAATGACTAACTTTTTCTTGCCTTTACTCTAAATGTAGTGCTAACACAACTGGGGCGGGGGAGGGAAACGCTGCATACAACCTCCCTCAAAAGCAAACTGAGTAACTGAGGATGAGTTGACATTAACATCAGAGCTTCAAGTTCATTAATGGTCACAACAAGACCAGGTCCTAAGTAACAAAAATAAGAGATGTACTTCATAATTCATTTGGTGAAATCTCCATCTGAAGGGTAAAGGATTATCTTATTTTTAATTGACTGCCTTTTTGAATACATAGAATTTAAACACCTATCCAAGGAGCACTTAGAATGTGAGTGGGAAAGAGTCAGGAGCTGAAGAATGGGAGCTCTGAACAGCTCGATCCAAAGGATCAGGCAATCACTTGACCAAGAAGGGGCTTGAAGGACAGACGGGCCAACTTCAAGCAGACTGTGAAGAAAATCATCCCAGGGGTCTTAGAAAGAATGTCCTCAACCCAAGAAGTTTCCCCCAGCAACTGGCACAGAGTAGACACTCCATATATATTGCTGAATGAACAAATGAATTTTAAGAGTAAAATAATTAAAATTACTAAGGGTATAAAATATAAGCAGCTACTTCAGTAAGACTTTTTACTTTTCAAAACCTTTCAGTAAATTTATAAAATTTCATGAATACCTAGACAGAAGCAACATTAAGATGACAACTAAATATGTTCTTTACATTTCATTCAATAAAATGTCTTTGAGAATTTACTGCATCTCCATGGCCAAACATGAGACTTTGGAAGATACCAAGATAAACTGGAGGTGGCCCCTGACTTCCACATGACCATCTGGCAACAGTCTCTTGCACCATCAAGGCAGCAATCCATCTCAGGTGACCAAAGGAAGAGCCCCTGCCCAACACTGGATCCCCATTACCCCTCACAGGGCCTTAAATTACATCATTAAAGATTAATGTTTTCAGGTCTTGAAGGTTAATTGAATCTTTCAGCAAAGGTCAAATACTCCTGGGATGGGTACCTTCTTAAGCCATTATCACCTGAGATTGGACCAAAGCATTAAATCACAGGTGGCAGAGAGCATACTAGACAGAAAGGATGGAGGAACAATGGAGGGAAGGGTTTCAAGACAGAAGTGCAGAAAGGAGGCACCTAACAGCATCTTTGATTAACTGTATTTGCAATTTTCCTCATTTTTCCATATGCTAACCTATTGAGACTGCCATAGAAAGTTCATGCAAGACTGCATTAGCATTCCCCATATACCTTTTTACAATGCCTTTTCCAGTTCCTCACAACTGGGCTCCTAGGCTGGACATCTGCATTTTCTACCCTGTCTCTGATTCCTGAGCCAGTTCTAATACTAACAGGCAACACTCATTGGTACTTAGTTTGGGCCAGCCAGAATCCTAAGTGCTTTACAAGAACTATCTCATTTCAGCCTCACAACCATTCTATTCCCATTATACAGGTGAGAAAACTGAGGGTTCAGAGAAGTTAAGTAACTTGTCCCAATCACCTAGCTTTAAATTGCAGAGCCAGGATTTGAATTGATTTAAGTCTGACTCCAAAGCCCAAACTCTTAACCTCAAGACTATAATGCCCCATAACTCAGGTTGAAATCATCGCAATAGCCCTATTAATTAGGCTGATCAAAGCAGCCATGGTCCCATTCCAAATTGGGTCCAAGGTCCAGTTCAACTGTGGGACTTTGGTCTTTAGCATCTTCACCTCTGAAATACAGTGAATAAAATCTACTTCATAGGGTCATGTAGGATCAGATAAGTTAATGAAGAAAGTGTTTGGCACAAAGTAAGCCATAAACAGTAGCTATAATACTAATATAAGCTATACACCTCTTGCCATGTGCCATTTCTGTTCTGGTAATGTTCCTGTTGGCCTCTAGGGGTCGCTCAAGCCTCTACTTCCTGCCTCTCACAATATCTAGTTGTCAGTGGTTCTCCCCTGACTCTGCATTCAAATCTCTAGGGATGAATACATACGTGCATGTGTTATATCTATGCATACGTGTATGTGTACACATACATGTCTGGGAAGGGGCCTGTACATCTCTCTTTTAAAGTTTCCCAAGTGACTCCAGTGTGCAGCAGGGCTGAGAGCCACTACCAACGAAGAATGGCTAGAAAGGACCAAGCCCAAGGACTTTTTGGACGTGATGTGGCTAGGAAACGGATATTTCTAAAGGAGACATAAAGAAGTTAAAAATGCTAGTGCCCAAGTGACAGTGTCCCAAGTTCAGAATCTGTTCTTTAGGATTTTTCATTTTAGATTCTTCCTCTTTACAGGTGCCCTCGCTTAGCTTATTCCTAAAAATCCTAGCCACACCCAGGCTCCTGGACTCTGAACTTAACTCTGTCCCAGCTGCCACCTTTTAGCAGCCTAGATTCCCTGATGAAGGGCCCTGGCTCCCTGTTGGGACACAGCTCTGTCACTGTGCTGTCGGTTCAGCTACTCCTGGGTAGAGGCTGTGGCCGCCCTAAGGAGTCAGGGCTTCATCCCTCGTGTCTGACCTTCCAGCAGCAGAACAGATGCCCCACTTCTATCCACCCAAGAACATGACAAAGACCAGCCAGGTCTTGCCTCAGGTAAAGTTCCCTTTAAATCCTGGGATGAGACAAGACTCCTAAAAGCCAGGTCTCCTTCCCCCAAAACAAAAAAAAAAATAAACACATACTGGACTGTGTTATTGATTACTGCAGGCTGATCACACATTCACAATTGGAAATCCTGTCCCTGTCCAGTCCGAGTTCAGCTGACAAGGCCATTAGCCTGCCCCGGATGAGCCTGCCGCCCTCATAACGAGCAAAATTCAAATATTTCCTCCCCACCCCCTCCCTCTCCTTCGGCTCCTCATCAATTATTTTCCCAAACTAAGAAAGGCCCACAGAGAAAAGCATGCTCACTACCCACCCCCTGCCCTGAATTGGGAATCCAAGCAGTTAATAAATTATCTGGATGCAAATAAGAGCCTTACTGTTTTTTCCATAAGAGGTGAAATGTCCCATTTATTCACACACTTGTCACTCAAAAGGGGGCTGAGCACATATTCACCAACCTTGGCAGCATTTCACTCTGAGACTGAAAACAAACATGATAAATTTCTCCTCCAGAGATAATTTTGGTGATGTGTATAGGCCACCGAAAATGAGAATGTTATGACTTTAGTGCTGTGATAATATATGGGAGTAATTATATTAACAAGGGAAATTACATCTCTCTTCAGCAATTTCAGCTCATACCACCCACATGAATAGTGGGAGCAGCAAAAATGCTGAAATGGTGCTAGTAAAATAGGGGGAGCAATATTTGCTGAATTTAGAACCTACTTTAATCCCTTCTTTAAATGTGTTGAGCTCCTACTATGTGCCAGGCCCCTGTGAGCATAGTGGGGGATGTTAGAATGAATCAGACATGGCCCCACACTTTAAGATGCTCACTATGTGTCAGGGAGAGAAGACATGCACATAAATTGTAATGTCAGGTCTGAAGTAAGAGATGGGTAAAGGAGAGATGCAGACAGAGTTCCATGAGGACTGAAAAGAGAAAGCTATTGCTTCTTAGGTGAAGCTATGATGAAGCTCTGGCTTGCCCAGAAGGCAATCAGGCATCCCGGAGGTGATGGATAAGCCCCACGTCAATTTTCCAGCATCAAGATAAGTTGCAGACAATTAACATGGAAAATTCTGCCCACTGCCTTGGCCCCAGACAATGTCCGCCAGAACACACCATAGCTGGATGGCCATGAAAGCAAACCTCCGACTCCATAGCTTCAGAAATCCTTCTGAAATACCTTTTGCCAAGAGCTTATAAATGTGTGGATTAATGGACTATAAATAGCGATAAAATGCATGAGCAAAACTCCATAATTCATTTTGAAGTTTTATTGGAACCAAATTCAAGATACTCACTCTGTTCACTTCTAGCAATTTGATCATCTTTTGTTTTATTCTTCCCATGTACAAGAAGATATAGGGAATTCCAAGAGAAATAAGACACAGTCCAGACTCTAAAGGGGCTTGGATCCTCATAGAGGAGAGGGAGACATGTACAAAATAATCATAAAAATGATCTTCTACTTTATCAACATGATCTGGTGAAAAGAGTGTATGGTTTGGAAATCAGACAGAATTGGGCTACATTTTTATTTTGAAGACTGCTAGCTCTGTGACTAAAAAAAGAATTATTGACTCTCTCTAGGTTAACATCCATTTATCTGTAAGGTGTTCAAATCATAGGGCTATGATAAGGATTAAACAATATAGCATTATGGAAACACTTTGTCTGATGTCTGCAAATGTCTAATGAATCTACTAAATAACGTGTCAGAAAAAAATGAGATGTTATAAAGAAAAACATAAAATTAACCTCAAAGAAAGAGATCATCTTTAAGTTAGAGGGACCAGAAAGGCTTCATGAGGGTATCATTTGAACAGGACTTGGAGGACAGGTAGGGATTTGTCAATATGAGATCCACTTTGGCTTGGTGAGATGGGGTGAGCAGGGCTGTGCTGAGATACAAGGTTTAGAAGACTAAAATTTTGTATGTCAAAATATTTGGCTGCCTCTAACAAAAATCAACTCACGCTGGATCACAGATCTAACCTAAGGAGTGAAACTATTAGAACTCTAGAGGAAGAAGTTGGAAATTCTCTTCTAGACATTGGCCTAGGCAAAGAATTTATGAAGAAGACCCCAAAGGCAATTACAGCAACAACAAAAATAAATAAATGGGACCTAATCAATTTAAAAAGCTTCTGCACAGCCAAAGAAACTGTCACAAGAGCAAACAGGCAACCCACAGAATGAGAGAAAATTTTCACGTGCTAAAAATTCGACAGAGGGCTGATAACCAGAATCTATTTAGAACTCAGAAATATCAGCAAGAAAAAATCGAACAGCCCTATCAAAAAGTGGGCAAAGGAGATGAACAGAAACTTTGCAAAAGAAGACAGAATAATGGCCAAAAAACATATAAAAAAATGCTCAACATCTCTAATCATCAGGGAAATGCAAATCAAAACCACAATGAGATATCACTTATCTCCAGTGAGACTGGCCTTTATCAAAAAGACCCAAAACAACAAATATTGGTGTGGATGCGGAGAGGTAGGAACACTCATACACTGCTGGTGGGACTGCCAATTAGTGCAACCTCTGTGGAAAGCAATATGGAGATACCTCAATGAGATACAAGTAGAATTACCATTTGATCCAGCAATCCCATTACTGGGCATCTACC